>CAEGAF010141418.1:0-50772 GCA_903067075.1 Micropoecilia bifurca | reverse complement strand
TCACTATGACGTCACCGCGACTAGTCGACATCGACTCGACTATTGTCATGATGTAGTCGACCTTAAAAATTATGTAGTCGTTCAACCCCTAAGCTGTACAAGCATGGGGCCCACATGCAGACCATTTCCATGAAAGAGAAAGGAAAGAAAGAAGAGAAACCAAAAGGATCATTCTGATTACAGGATAAGATGGATGGCAACTCTGAGTCCCTGGTGAATATTGGGAAAATCCAGGAACATACTTTAATCAAAAATATCACAAACAGACCAAAACATGTTTAAAGAAAAAAAGGTCACATGTGAAAAGCACTTCATCAACATAATAGTTAGATGGGATTTTTAGCACATCCTGCTAGTATTCAATTAGCTGAAAAAAAAGTGAACTGCATAAAACTTCCCAAAACCATAAAAGCACAAGAAATATAAAAATATATGTTTTCATCAACAAAAGTTTTAATTTTATCTTAATAACACTCAAAACATTTTTACAGTAAATCATGTGATGCAACAGTAGTTATAGCTTTGTGATCAGAGACCTGGTGTATAAACAGGATAAAGTCATGAAAACACAACATAATATCAACCCACATGATTAACAAGCCAAGAAAAAACAAACAAAAATACACTGAAACCTTGATTGTTTTTTTGTAGTTTTCATTATAAAGTGTTAATAAAAGTATGTCTAAGGGCTGTTTTCATAACTAGATCTGCGAACCTCCTGCATCCTGACTTTGAGTATAAAAACATCCGTACAATAAGTCAACACCGGTTCTGTATCCTCTTTGTAGAAAGTAGCACAAAGAATGAAACCAAACCAATGATGGAGAAAAGATATCAAATTAATTAAAGGTTACATAAGTGCAGTTTCACATTACTCTAATGCGCAAAAGACAATCCTTTTGGCTTTAGGGGAGAAGAGTATTTCGTTTTTTTCTACAAAGATAATGGGCCATCATGTGACATCTTTTCGGGAGAAAGAAAAAGGATATGAAATCTGGTACTAAGCACAACATCACACAAACAAAAGCCAAGCTTTCACCAAAGACTGACATGCACTTTACTTTGATTCAATAGTGATTTACTCTGTAAAACTTTAACAAGCACATCAGTCATTTTCAAAGAATTGGTACACATTTTCTTTAAGGAACAGTGTTGGCACAGTTTTATAGTTCACATGAAGCAGCAGCTGCAGACACAATGAATTTCACAGAAGAAAAATTTTCTTTGGTTTACATGTTACAGTATCAGTTTTTGTCTAATAGTGCATGACTAATCTTTCTGAATGAAGTGCTACCTCCCGACTGAGAAAACTTTACTGGACAGTTGGTTATAGAGATGTATTCTTAAAAAAACAAAAATTTGTTTCAATGTTTTCCATTTTTAAGAGAAATAAAATTATAAAACTGAAAGGACTGCTCATCTAAAAACACACACACACATACATACACACACACAAACACACCCAAACTGCCTGTATGCGCAGATCACTGTCATGTACAATGCACATACCCTAGTAGTTATACTCACAACTGCCCTCTGATCTGATTCAGTGCTTTCCTCATACCTCTTGCATAAAATCACAAAAAAGATGAAGGAAAACAAAGAAAACTCTGCTGAGCTGCCAAAGGCTATTGAGTCTGGGCCAAACTCAGATGCGTCTGTCTTCTCATATTTCCCTGAACAGCCACCAGGGCGTCTCTGTTTGGACCGAGTCCTTCTGCAATAACTATAATCCAGTATCCCATTTTGCGTTGTTTTCACATGTCTGGGCCTAAATTTGTACCTATTTCCTTTCAGCTTCTTCTCCACTCAACTGGCCCATCTTGTTTTCAGACTTGATTTAATCTCTCTTTAACAATATTTCTGGTGCGTTCAGATTAATTGTGAATTTTCTAGTGAATCACAGTACAAGTTATCCCTGACTATGCACAGTTTTACATTGCAAAGAAAGTTACATCATGAAGGTGGAGGAGGTTAGCAAAGAAGGAAATGCTAATTTTGGAGCTTGGTAGAAAGTGAATACATAAATGCAGCTGATTGGGTCTCCTGCAGAGAAAAAGAAGGAGATTAATGAAATTGACTAAAAACAGTGCAGGAATAAACAGTATTCTCAGTTATAGTTTAAAGTTTAAGTATTACCTTAGGCCATGCTGTCTTTGGATTCTTCACAGTAAGGAGGAGGTGGATCTGCAGACAGGTGTATTATTTTAACCAGTGTAAATGTGTGAAATGATATAAACCAAATACATTCAACGGATTCTTTTAACGTTGGCATGCTTACCAATTTCTTGATCTGTATGGGGAACCATGTTATGTGTCCCTGAAAGAAAGTGTGAAATTTTGTAAGAAAATGCAGCTGTACAAAGTAGATGTGAACCCACAACCGCTTAAAGTTTAAGGCAAACAAGCACAAACAGATCCCCCAGCACCTGAAGCCTGAGCACAGAGAAAAAGTCCTTATGGATATCATGACATACAGAGTAAAGGTTAAGCACTTACTAACTTACCTGTAAATAACTCTAAACCTCAGCTACCATTACCACACACATTCCTTTCCTTCCTGTTTATTGTTTTTTTTTTTAAGATTCTGTGGGGGGCAGTAACACCAATATGAAATAAATTAAAATTCAAAAGAAGAAGAATTTGAGACTAGATGGAATGAATGTTGACTCACTTCTACAAACTGCTGTACCTCGTTTTTAGGGAAAAGTAGGTGCTGCGGTTTGAATGAGTTTTTTTGTTGCAAAAGAGCTCAATATATTTAAAAACAAGATATCAAGTTTTAAACGGATATATTTAAAAACACATTTGTTTTTAAATATATCCGCTTATTTAAAACAAAACAAATCTGTTTAGTAAGTTTTAGGTGCCCAAATATCATGCAAGAGGAGGCAACAATTTTATGACTTAGATGCTACTAACTGAATCATAAAACACATTTTTGATCCCAACCTTTAGCTTATATTGTGCCAAACACTCCAGATATTGTATTGAGTCATCCAAGCCACAAGTGCCTACATTTTCTCCCAAAAGGAGGCCGCAATTCTGTTCCCAGGTCATGTTTCACACAGAAAAATGGATATTTGTAAGTAACTGCCCAATACCAAAGCAAAACCAGAGTTAGCATAAATATTGTTAGCATAAACCGTATATGTCTTGGCCACTAGCCTTTAGCTTCAGCTGAGTGATCTGCCGAAAATAAGACTGTTGCAGCTTTCAGCAGAATCTTACTTTAAACGTCCTGAACTATTAGTTTAAGAAAAGTAAAAAGGCTGGATTTAGTCCAAGGATAGAATAGATTGCTGGTTAATGATGAACACATGATTCACGCAAAGTTCCCACATGCTGCAACAGGACTGGAATGTAAGCATGATTTAACTTTGACTGGAAAAATACCCTGATGTGCTTGTTTAGCTATTCTTCACAATACTCCACAGCTAGTTAAACCCTAACGACACGCAACCTTTGTTGGCTCAACAGGTCTCAATGCAAATTAATTTAAAGAGCTGACAGAAGTATTAGAAATAAGTACAGAAACGACCTTCGTCTTAAACTTAGTGTTAACCATTTATGCCCATTTGGAAAAGAAGAGCAAGTGCTGAAACAGTTTGTCCAAAGATGGACGTACCCATAAGAGGAGCGGTTGAGGGCCTCCGGTTATTTTCTGTCAGACATTTGAAAAAAGGCAAAATATGACAGAGGGTATACACTCAGTACAAAATCTATCTACCATTTTGATAACTTTAGCCAACCTTTAACAACAAAAACAATGTTTACAGTAAAATTTCAAATCAGGAAAAGTTTCTGGACTTCAAGCTGCTTGATACCGTGTGACAGTAGGAGGTACTTTCCTAACCTGAATGGTCACTTTTCAGTTGTTATGCAAGTCTTTCCTGCAATCAACCTTTCCTCATAGTTCTTTTATTGTTTGTAAGAAGGAAGTGATGAAATATGACCCCCTGCTGAGCACATCGGCTTTAAAGAGTGCAATAAAAATTAACTGCAGTTGCATCAAGCCCAGTAACTTGCAACCTCTTTGACTCTGAGCTCTGGTTATCTATTTTAACAGACTCTTGTTAAATAAGTTGACACAAGAAAATAAGGTGGCCAGAAATGGCCTCTGGACTTGTCTTTTATTATTATATTTAAAAATTGCCAATTGTATTAAGATAGTGAGTACAAGGTATATGGTCAACTTAAGTTAAAACTGTGACAACAAATACCCAAAAATATGTTTCAATAAATATAAAAGAGTTCCAGTAAACTCTGTTCCAAATAACTCACAGGTAACTGGCAATTGAACAGACTTCAAAGAAACTCAACTAAATTAATTGCTACAGTTGTCAGACGACATTCTGAGCTTTGACTCTTAGATCTACTTAAGCAATATCTGTGGGAGTATTAATACAACATTAGCAGTTTTGGGAAAAAAAGGAGAAGATTTGTAAGGCATACAGCTGTAAAGACTGTAAACGGTGTGTAAAAACTAAACCTTAATTATAATATATATAAATATTTTAGATATGTGTTCTTTTATCTTTAAATGAAGCCAGACGTTATCATTTTTGGCGGTGTGCAAAGGTTTAGTGGAAATGGTGGTTTTTATTCACAGGAGACAGACAGACAAACTGGGGGAAAACATGCAGGAAAGGACTCAAGGTGAGGACTGGAACCCAAATTAACAGCCTCCATATATGAGGTGCCCATCCCACCAATACCCCACACACTGCCCCAAAATCAGGACTGTAAAAGTCTCAGCTGAGCTTCTTTAGATGTCATTTATCTTTAATTCAAACCTCAATCCAAACAATAAACATATACTCACGTTGGGAACGTCTTCTGCAGATTAACAGCGTAAACAGCAACCCCACAATCAGCGACCCGACGACCAAGACTGGAGCAACTATTGCTGATGTCTTTGTAGAATCTTGAGTGGAAGCACCAGGACTTGCTTCGGCTGTATTATGACACAAAACGATAAAAGGTTTCAACATGTCATAACAGAGTGTGCTGCTTCAATCCATACAAATACAGATGGATGGCGACTAACGACTGCATTGTTGCTGCACTGTTTCAGACAGTTGAACAACAGATACCAAGTTGTGTGGCAGCTGTAAAAAATTAGATTACATTTTAGATAGCATCTATATTTAGAAAAGCTTTTTCATTAGAAAGAGATAGAACAGTTTTTCCATAAAGTGTTACCCTGTCTCATGTAGCATGTGCTGTCTTGCTTAACCTTTGTGGCAAATGTTAGTAGTTTGGATTGGCAGATACGTCTGATCAGGACATGTATCAGCATGTCTGTTTACTTATTTGTGTCTAAAGAGACAAGCAATCATACGGACCAAAAGAAACCATCTTGAGGCGCTAAAGAGAAACTAATTCAGCACAGTAAGATCTCAATTTTTAGTCCTCTTTTTTAGTTAAACCTGAACATTTACAGAACATTGGTCTTCATATGGCCCACAACTCCTTCACAGTTGAATTTTCCATTGGAAGGTTAAACCTTGCCTCAACCTCACATGGGGCAAAGAAAAACATGTGTGGTTGGTCCTGGATTAAGTCATCTTTAACCATAGTGTGTATGTTACACCTCTGCCTGTGACTAAAGGTACATAATTTAGCTCCTGCATAGGATATTGTTGTGTAAGTTTATTTGTTTTTTAGCAAAAAATATCATTAATTAAATTACCTATTATTTGGTAAGCCGAGCCCTCTTTGATGCCACTGGTGTTGTAGACCGTGCAGGTGTAATTGAAGAAGGTGGATCCTTTCATCAAAGGCAGCTTGCTGGAGAGTTCAAACAGACCATCCTCCATCTTGTTCACTGTTAGCTCTGCACTTTTCGTCCACTCCGTTTTGTTTTCATCAAACCAGCGCAGTTCACCTTTTGGGTAGCCACCAGTAGCCTTACAAATCAGAGACTTGTGAACATTTGGAGTGTTTTCTTTACCAATTATGTCCATAGTTGGGGCATTGTATTTGGCTGCAAAAGCAAAGTGAAAACCAAAAATGACATCATTGAACACTGATAACCCAGTCAAATAGGATTGATAAAATCTGGACGACATTTGAGTACGATCATCTTCGACAAGTAATCAGAGCTTTAAAGTTCTAACAAAAAATTTAGTCGAAATAATTAAGACACAGCAAAACAGCTTAACTTGAGAGCCAAACGACTGAAGAAAATTATTCAAAAATAACTAATGATATACAAAAGTACAGGTATATCTAAAAAAAATGTGAATTTTGAAAAAAAAGTTTAAAATATTTTGTCATTAATTTCAGAAAGTAAATCTCATGTAGATTAACACAAAGAATTAACTTTTTGAAAGCCTTTTGCACTTGCACTTTTGATTATCTTGGCTTACAGAAAATGAAACCAAAAATTTTGTGGATCAGAAAATTTGAATATTGTATAATATCAAAAAAATCCAGGTTTCTGAAAAGAATGTTTATTTCTATGCACTTAATGATTGGTTGGGCCTCCTTTTGCATGAACTACTGTGTCATTGCGGCATTGAAAAGATGAGCCTGTGGCACTGCGTAGGTGTAAGGTAAGCCAAACAATGCGGCTCTCTTGACTCCACCCACTGGTTCTCCACAGGGTTCAGGTCAGGCCAGATTTTGAGCCAATCAAGAACAGTAACACACAGCCATTAAAACAGCTTCTGGTACCTGTAGCAGAGTGGACAGGTACCAAGTTCTGCTGGAAAATAAAATCAGCATCTCTGGCCTGAAGGTATAAGGATGAAGTGCTCTATAATCACTCAGTAGATTTCTGTGCTGACTGAGCTTCAGTCAACACAGCTGGTGTTGGTTCATCTGCTGTTGGACCAGCACCAGCTAATGGGATGGCAAAACAAACCATCACTGAATATGGAAGCTTTACACTGGACTTCAGGAACTGTCAGTTCTTTACCTCTCCACTTCTTCTCCAAACTCTGGGAACTTGATTTCCAAATCAAGTGCTAAATTTATTTCTGTCTGAAAAGAGGACTTTAGACTTTTCTTCTTCTTAGCCCAGATTAGACGTTTCTAATGACGCCTCTTGGGTCTTTGGTTCAGGAGTGGCCTGACACAAGAAATGCCACATTTGTAGCCCATTTGGAGGATTTTTCCATGCTAGTTGAACTGGACTCCAGCCTTAGTCCACTTCCCCAAATTTGTGAATGGATATTCTCTTATGGCTGTGGTTACCTCTGGTTCACTATTTCCATACAAATTTTTACTTCCACTTAACTCTTGGTAACCAGGAATATGCTTGACTAAGGTACTCTGAAAAACAACAGCTTCTTTAGCTTTTGTGGGTTAACCTCTGAGTGGAAGGTGTCATTAACTTTCCTCTGGACTTTTGTCCAGTCAGCAGTATTCTCCATGACAGAGTACTGACCCAAAGTGGGAAAACATTTAAAGGCTTAGGAAACCTTTGTGGATGTTTTGAGCGATTTTCTTGATTAGGGTTTGCTCTAAAGGTTTCAAACATTGAACTTTCTCCAAATATTAAATTTTCTGAGACACTGCATTTTAGCTTTTTATCTGTAAAACATAAATCAAATTAGAAGGAATAAAGGCTTCAAATATTTCACTCTAATGAATCTATATAAAGTATGAGATTCAGTGTCCCAACGATATTCAGATTTTTAAAAAGTACCTGGATTTGCTCGTTAAAACAATAATCTTTTATTGTCACCTGCCACTTTGAAGTTTGTTGTCATTTCGCCGTTGCCACTGTCTGTCATCACCTGGCAGATATAGACTCCTTCGTCTTTCACTTTAGGGTCGGTGATGACCAAAGATATGGTCCTGTCGTTCAAGACAACATCGAAGCCGGTCTGGAAATGATTTTCTTTGCCAGCTCTCTTATCAAGAACTGACAAGAATTGATCATCTCCTTGCTTTTTCCAGACAACCACAGTGATCGTTAAATCGGGAATTTCTTGAGTGGTTTCAACCTTACAGGTCAGCATAGACTGACGGTTAATCTGACCAGTGATTGTTTGTTCACATACCAGGTTAATGAAGGCTGCATTCAGAAAAAGCAAAAATGAAACAGAAAGTTAAATCAATCATCTGAACCGTTTCACTTTTAAATGATAATCTTTTGTTTGTTTAAACTTACAGCTTCCTGAACAGAAACTGAAGCAAATGACCAAAAAGAAGAGGGAAGCATGGGAGGCCATGTCTTTTTACCTGAAATGAAATAAACAAATCAATTAAGTTCATTCTTAGAGATGAATCAAGCTGAGGATTGAATGTGCAAAGGGTGTGAACAGGCACCTGTCAAACATATGTTAACCTCACCACATAAAGGACATGGAGATAAGATTAGGACTAAAATAAATATATGGCTCATGTCTACGGATTGTAAAAACTTTGTGACTGAGGAAAGTAAAGAAACTGACCAACTCAGGAAACGCTTCACCAAGATGTTCAGAAATATGGTTTCAAAACCACAAAAGCTTCCACTCAAGCTATTTATCTTACTGAAGTGAAGGAATGACTGTCGTATTCTTAAGGTGAAGGAATGGTTAGCGTATTATCAGGTTTTATGAGGCAAAGTAAAACAGTTTTTCTCATCTGCAAACTGTTGCTGTGCACTGCTGGACAGCAGACAGAAAGACTGCTAATACACTTTTGTCTCACTTACAAGAAAAAGAGAAATGGACTTGACTCACTAATCCTTGAAAAGAGATCATCACCCCAAGTTGTTACCCTGACGTCCTGTAGCTCAGATAAACTTTAAAATAATTTTTTTGTTTCTAAATCACTGAATGGTTTAGTACCAAAACGCATTAAAGGCCTTTGTTTTTGTTATATCGACCTTCAAGACCTCTCAGGTCTTCTGGTTGAAGTCTGCTCTGCATATCCAGACCCAGAATCAAACATGGAGCAGCAGCCTCAGTTTTTATGAAACAAACGTCCAGAAAAATGCTGAAACGCTTGTTTAGAGCGACCTTTGATTAACAAGTGGAACAGAGATTTATTCCAATCTGGAAGACAATTTTTCATCAACTTTCTTTTTTCTGCCACTGGTATGTAACATTGCTTTTTTGTTACCATGTAACACACTTTGACTTGTCTTATTGCTGAAATGCTGAAAGTTGATTTATAGCAGGGCCACCCATTACTCTTTTTGAAGTAACTATAGTTGGCAAACTATAAGTGGAATATAGGTTGGCAGATAGCCCAGCATATTAACATACTGATATCACTTTTTTACAATCCGTTAAGTGTTATGACTAAAACTGCTACATTATTTTTACTGCTGAAGGATTAATTGTTGACTTGCCCATTTCAAATAACAGCAACGAGGTCATGTTACACATTTATTTATGTTTTCCATTGTTGGGAATCATAATGTTTGGTTTAAGTAATTATTAACTGTTATAATTAATGAATTATTATTAATGCTAGAGTGTCTTTAGTTAAACTTGTCAGTTTCTCGTGAAGGAGTGAATTCAAACTACCGGCAGGAGAAACTCTTCACACAACAAGGAACGATCACTGCCACGCTTATTTCAAATTAAGTCTGAGAATTTATTGACTAAAGAGTCCAACTTTAAAGCTGAACTATCCCGTAAATAACTAATTTTGCATGCAGTGTAAGTACTGATGGAAAAGACAACAAGAAATTGCTTATATGGAGATGAAATCAGATTAGTGAACAAACTATGACCAAATGAAGTGGAATACTGACAAATAACTTCAAAACTAATTAACTAATTAAAACAAGAAAGAAAAGAAAAAGGGAAAACATTTGCAGAAAGCACACTACAAGTAATAAGTGTGTGGCCCCTGCAGAGAGAGAGATTAGGTAATGAAACTAAAGGCAGGCTAAGGCTCTCCTAAATACCTACCCAACACTTTGAAACAAAGAGCCATAAAACTCCACCATGTGCCCAGGCCTAATGGTAAGTTAGACCAAGGATTGTGGTTTTGGCACAATCCTTTGGCATGAGAATGCAGTAAATAATAATAACAGTGGAAAAAAAGGGAAAAGGATGACAGGAGAAATGGTGCAGAGATTAATACGTTTTTAAACTCTGCTTAAGATGCAAATCCTTTAACGTGTCACAGCATACGATCAGCGAAAACAGTCACACAGAAAATACTAATCATCACACCATACATCAGCACACTTCAGCAGGAGGCATTGACAAGATATGAAAAAAAACGAGAGAATATTGTTTTTTGTTTTTAGCCCAAACTAAATTGGAAAACTTGACCTTATTTTTGTGAATTGCTCAGACTCAATGTCTGGTTATGGATCAAGGAGAAGATTCAACCACTCAGTCGGCTTGTGCAGAGGTTCCAGAACGTTAGAGAGCCAGACACACAAGTAGCTACTCTTTAAATGTTCTCTTCAAAAGTTTTAAATGTCCTTTCTCCATCCAACAGACCAGGAGGGGAACAATTCACGCAGATATCTCTGTCGGACGCTGATCTCCACAGGCAAGGTTTTAGGACTTAGGTTTTGGTTTATGGTGAAGTCAGTTCTTATCAGTTCTTATTGCAAGGCGTTGCGATTTGCAAGTGTCTCCAGAGCAGCAAGGATTAGGGATGCGATCTGGTCGGTTCGTCCAGGTCAATGAAATCCCAACATCATTTTGGTGTGATGATACAATCATATTTTTAACAAGGTCACCAAACCATGAGAGTTTCATACTGACCCAACCTTTCATGAGAACGATAAATGTTAAAACAGAAAGGGAAAAATAACTGGAAAAAATTCTTCTTAAGATTTTAGACAAGATTACAGTGTTTTTGATAACATGACAGATTTAACTAACCTCAAAGAGGGAAAAACAAACCTCTCAATATGTACAAAGAAACATCATGACTTGCGACATATTAAGTGAGATCTGTAATTTTTAAAAAAGTGTTCCAGATATGTTTCTTTGAGATCTCACATAGGTACATCTATTATCAAAACTCAGATCTGTACTTTGTCACCAAGTTATGACTATCAATAAAGGCAACTCCAGATGACTGACATTTCCCACCACTGAACGAAATAAACCAAAATCTTTTGAGATTTGCTTCCCGATTTCCATGAAGGAACTTGCTTGAATGGTGGCAAAAGTACCTTTCATCTCCCATAAAGAATTACTGGACCAATGTGAATCAAAGGAACATTTTTTTTTCGTTTTATACCAACATGAGTCTTTTGTGAAGGGTTTAATTTTCTCAAAAGAAAGAACAAATCCTGCCCTCCAAACGTCTTCCAACAAGCATCGACAGGCCAAGTCCCAACAGTTCTTTGTTATCACAGTTGTTTTTCTTAAACATCTCTATCACACATACCAAGGCGCCACTGATATCCATCGATTCATGGACTGCATATTTTTTTGTCCCTCGGAGACAAACCATGAGTTGAAGGAATGGGTTGCCATAAGATGGAGGAGAAACATGTCTGTAACCAAATTAGAAGATGCGCCTGACTTTTATTGTTGTTTACTGGTATACAATTATGGGACTCAGCTGGTTCTTTATCACCATGCACTTTGGTGACTGTAATTCAATGATCCTGACAGAAACAAACAGAAAATATGACTCTGGGGTCAAGTGTTTACAGAACTAAGTATCAGATAGCCTGATGACGCCAACTCTATGGGAGATCCACACAGCTAAATGCATCTGACGAAGACTATTGAAGAAATAGTTCAGGGTTTCTGAAGTAAGGTGAGAAGTGGTTGTCTTATCTGCAGTAAAAATCTCTTAATGTCTTCATTTAGTTTAAACTCACATAAGCTGGAGGTCGAAGCTAACGGCTAGTCTAATTGGGGCCATGAAATAATTGGACTTCCATCGTCTTAAAACCGCAATTTGAAAAAAGGTGTGAGTAGTTTGACTAAACAATATTTTATGAGCCTTTAAACCACTGTCACAACAGTAGCTACACTGGAAATGCAGCTAGCGGTTTATATTCCTGCGTGAAACGTGCTGAGAATAGAACATGCAAAGTATTTCCACCAGTCAGAAGAACTTTGATATGTGAAATAAAAAAATATCAATACTTGTAAAATAGCACTCCCTTATAGCGCTGAATAAGATTTTATACTTTTACTGCAAACCGTTACCTGAAAAGCTGCATGTTCAGTTCTCTGATGTGTTTCACACAGGAAGGTCATTGGCAGCGCACTGTCTTCTACCGTCATTCCCTTTGTAAATAATTATAAGCTTCTCTGTAAAAAAAACAACAACAACCAACCGATAGTTTTATAACACAGTGTCAGCATTAACGGAAGTGATGTTTTTAAACTGAAGCGGTTCCAATAAGGTAGAAATCCACTTGGTCTGTCTCAGATTAGACTCAGCGACTGAGATTAAACTAATCTGGAACTTTACTGAATGAAGACACCAGGAGACTGGTGATGAAATTCTTATGAAGTCCTAACATTAACTTCACACCAGAAACACAAAACTTCCTACTTCCCATAAAAATAGAGGGTTATGAAAATAAAGGATTTAAATAAAGAGGATGTTTCTCCAGAAACATCATCATTCATTACATCATAATTCACCAGAAAGAACACCATGATGCTTATTTTTACATTCAAAAAGAATTTTCTCTGTCAAACAAACAGGAAAGAAGTTTCAGAACTGGGTCAAATTTGCAGTGCCTTGCTGAGAGATGCACGGTCAGGCAGGATTCAGACCTCACAGTGTCCCTCATCAGTTTTAAACTCAGGTTCAACAGAAAATATGCTTGGACAAAAGATTCAAACAGTAAATGACCTTCCCTCTCAAGTTCTATATGAACCGGTCTGACCAGCTTAGCATAAACAAGGTCGTTTTAAAGTTCCTCCATTAGTACAGTCATTCTGAAAGAGAAAGTTCTCTTGAATTTTTCCATCCTCACGAGTTTAATTAAACGGGGTGTGAAGGGGGAGGAGAAATTCTTTTAATATTATTTCTACTGGCTGGATTTAAACTGGGAGCTCATTTCTGTGCATGCAGATTTACATTTTAACACGTCAACGTCACATGATTCAATTTAAATGTCCGAAAAGATCACAGGTACACAGAAAAACAGTCAGCATCACAAACTGTAGATCTTGTCGTAAAGGCAGGATAGAAACAAAACAATCAAGGAGGGAAAGTCAGCTTTTCAGCAACTAGAGCCAACTCAGCCTTTTTGCTCTTAATGAGGACCATTAAAATAAAGCATCCTCTTGTCCTCACATTTCAGTGGTAAAATGTTTCTGTTTAGCGCTCTATGCCAATGTCCCACCAGCACAAATGGAGCAGAGACAGACCCGTACGTGCAAGCATAAGTATTTACAAGCGTATTGTAATTCTTCAGAGGCCAGAGTGTACAACACTACAACTTGACTGCCAAGTTAAGAGGTCAAGAATGAGTAGCCTCTTTTATACGGAGTGATATTTGAATGAGGAAACTCCAGACACTGCAGCTGTGTACACGGGACAAGATTGGAGCTTTCTCTTGAGACCGTACATCTGCACAATCCCCATTGTCGTCCAATTTCTTTCACACACCAGGGATTTTGGAAAAACAAATGATCTCACTGCAGCACAAAGAATGGCTATACTTTTAACCCTGGGGGTCCTACCTGCTACTAGGACATGTTTCATATAGTATCTTTAATTTAAGAGAAATGGCGGCCAATTTACATCCTCAATCCTTCAGTTTTCTTCATCTAATTATTACATGACTATCGGACAAGAAACGTATTACACCCTGCAGAGGATGTCAGTCCATAACAGGACCAGACAAGACAGACAACAACAACTGTTTTGGCACTGAGGGACAAAACCTTTTTTACACAAAGAACCAGCAGCATCAGAGGGGAGGGCAACTCCAGGCCTGGAGGGCCAGACTTCTGCAACTTTTAGATGTGTCTCTACTTCAACACAGCTGAGTCAAATAATGAGGTCGTTAGCAGGACTCTGGAGAACCTGACTGCACTGAGTTTCAGCTATTGGATTCAAGTATGTTGGACCAGGGAGACATCAAAGAGTTGCAGGACACCGGACCTCCAGGAGCAGGATTGCCCACCCCTTATCTAGAAACAGTGCAAAATGATTTTACATGGCCAGATGAAACTGGAAAACAAACAAAAGAGAAGTTTGACTTATTATTTTAAGCAGATATAAATTGGGAATGCAGCCATAAAGTCATATAAGCTTTAATAAAAATTTAAATACAGAAAAAACCCTTAATTATGATAGATTTCCTCAACACTTTTATATGATTTAAATAATCCTTAGGCATTTAAAAAAATGAAATATTGTCTCCCATTCAGGTAGAAAACATGTAGCTAGACTGAAATATATATGTCACCAATTAAAAGCTATGTAGTACGTCCCTATTTGACTTTTCTAATTATCACTCAGACCCTTTCTATTAGACTGCAATGTACTAAAAGTAATCAAACTGTAGCTCACAAAATTGAACAAATCAGAAAAATGTTTATTTAAAAAAACGGTAACAAATCATTGCTATTAATGTAGGGCCCCTTGTATTTCAGTCCGTCTGCTTAAAAACTTAAAAACTAAAAAGCTCTGGAGCAATAAACTGATAACTGGGAACCTGGGACGCCACCTGCAGGTGAGTGTATTTACCTGGCTACTTGTGACGCACTAAGTTGCTTTTATGTACGTATATCAACAACAAATAGTGTTGTACATGTAAAGTAGTTTTTTTTCCCAGGATGGAAAAATGTTTCTAGAGTTATCTTTCAATTCCACATCACGGAACAGGGATCAGAGAATAGTATGCAACAAAACATTTACCTTTTTTTTCTTTTTATTGCGTTTATGCCAATGGACAAAATTGTAATCTAAATGCTGTAATTGCTCTAGAAATGTGAATTATAACTAAAAGGAGTAAAAAAAAATTGGTTGTTTTTGGTTTACTTTATTCAAATGTGAATCGAAACCTACATTTTACTGTAAAATAAGTGGCATGCGGAAAGATAAGCTGTATTTATTCAACCTGTATCATCATTTTGCTTCTTTTTTGTTGGCATTTAAAGGCTGACAAGAATAAAGTTTCCACATTTCAAACGACACAGCTCTAAACCAGCAGTCGATGCAAAGCATTCAACATTTGAATGTAACATTTGAATACATTTAAACATGAGAATAGGAGCTCCTTTGTTTAATAAAATGTTTACGCGCTTATTAAATGACGCCGTCAGACAAATGACCAACTTAAAATCTAGTCACCATCAAAAGAAAAACCGAAACGGAGTTTTCGGTCGACAGACAGATTTTTTTAAATAACCAGAATAAAAAGCGAATGTAAAAACATACGGCTTGTGTAAGGCTTCGGTGACACGAAGTCAAAGTTTCACTGTCAACCTCTAAATAAAATCCCCGACGGTTAAAGACGCGGACTGAAGTGAACGACACGTTGCTGACGGCGGCGTTTCTTTCCCTCGACACTTCGGCCGCCTAACACGGTGCGTCTCAGCGTGGAGTCAAATGTATAACATACACAGCGGTGTATCGTTCAAAAAACACTATATTTAATCTAATAAACTTACCACAAGCTCCTCTGTCAACCCGTGAGGTTCTACATGAATGGTAATGACGCCGAGGCTGCAGCTCGTAGCCTATGTTGTTCTTAGTTTCACTTTCAGTATGAGTGCCAAAATGGGGGGAGGGGGGTTGGTTTGTCTCCAGATGGAAAATATTTGCTTGACGATGTTTACATAATCAGGGCTGTCAGTGACCACCTATATCAATTTATCTGGACAGACTAAAGGGACCCATTATGCTCCTTTAAAAAGGTTAGAATAGGTTTGTGAGCTATTAAAAATTAAATCGGCAAATCACTCAAATAAAGAGATTTGACTTTCCTCAATTGTATCTTGAACTCCTTTCAGAATGAGCTGTTTCAGATAAAGATTCCTGTCACTTTATGACATATTTCCAAATAAGCTCCCTTACTCAACATTTACATTCACACTTTTTCTTATACACTCGCACTTTACACTTGGGAAAAAGGCTGCAAACTGATGCACAACTGCACAACACTCAGACCCAGACGAAGAAAGGGAGCCTCCTGCACAGCCATCAAAAATGCAGTTTCTGAATGGTAAGTCAAGAACAAATTACTTGTCTTTTCCAGCAGCCATTGTACAGTGCAGTAAAACCAGCAAATCAAAGTGATGGTGTGCCGCTTGGGTGGCAAGGAGAGGGACTGGGCTTGGCTGGCATTACTTACATGAAGAATAATTCTTACTTAAATAATTAATAATCAAGAGGTTATTAAGTCAACTTATCATCAACTAAGTCAACTTAATACCAGAAAACAGCTGGGTGTTTTTTGTTTTTTTTGACAAATAGAAGTGCAAAAGTGTACAAAAAGATTTTAAGTAGCACTTTTCACCCAGAGTGATTTCTGCTGCTTCTGTGTTCAAAGAAGAGAGATCCAGAGTCCTGGAGCCTCTGAAGGAAAAGGTTCTGTTTCCTTCTGTTTCCAGTTTTGTGTGGTCCTCAGGGAGCTAAACGGAGGTCCTCCATTACAACCCGGTGCCTGCTGATCTCCGAGACTTGGAGTCCAAATCAGAACAAGAATCTTGAGACACACAACAAAACACACAAGAAGCCAACATTGTAGGCTACATTTTGTCAGAAGCTCGACAGATGAATTCTGAAAAACCTGCAACCGGTTTGGCACAAGTAAAATTCATGGTGATCTAGATGTGGTGAAACAAAAGCACTAGTTATTTTTGAGTTCAGGCGAGACAATGGAACCGAGTTTGGCAACATTTTACCTCACCTTATCATCTTCTTAGGAATGGCTGAACACAACAGTTTTAGACTGGAATGAAAAAAGTAGACCATCCAGTTTATATATTTTTTTAAATCCCTGCCGTTCTTGATTCTTCTCTTTCTAGAGGCAGTATGAGTTCAGTTTTCTTTAATATGCAGTATTTTTGTCAAGCCCACCTTTCAATCCAGTGTTTCAGTTGTGACCTTAAGCTGTTCCCCCATTTAACTCAAATGTGTCAGTTAATCTATTAGTGGTTTCTAAAGCCATGGCATTATTGTCTGGGCTTTCTCTCTTTCTTTAGAGACCCTACTTATTTTTTATGTAAGCTTCTCAATTTGAAGACGTTCATAAATAAAACTCTTTATTGCGGCACTTAGCAAATCTAAATCATTTTGACGATCCTAATTGGTTTAATCTGATTTAACTTAAGTCAGTGAAAAGTATGTAGTTTCAACTGTTTACACCAAACGTAAAAGGTTTTCTCCACTGTCAGACTGTGCCTGCTTGTCATTAATCCAGATTTGTTTGGAGGAGACTTTCTGTAAATCCTTCACAAAAAAAGGAGAACAAAACTCTCCCTGACTGGACATAATCTAATTGTAACCAAAACATGAGCAGAATCCCTTGAACAGACAGAAACACACAGCTGGTCCGGTTCACGGTCAAAACTGATCTTTAATGTTCAGTTCCACTTGTGCCATTTCTTCATTTCAGATTTCTGCAGTGACTTACATCCAGCATGACCACTTTAAGGATGCAAACAGACATGTCTCACATAAGAAATGCTTAAAGAAAACACACCACAGGAGAAAAAACATCATGTATCTAAAATGTTTTTTTGTTTCTCTTCTTTGATGACGGCTGGTGGACACAGCGGTCACTCACACGGGTGCTATGGACTGAATACTGTCACATGAAATGTACAAAACGATTGTTCCAAACTTCCGCTGAGCAGTAATGATGAAACATGTCAGGGTAAGAGGGTGAAAGAAAGGCCGGGCTGTCATAAGGTCACTTTTCAAATCTAAGATACACTTAGAAGTCAGGACCAAGAACATCAACAAATCTGGGTGTTTCAGGTAAGTCGCGGTGTGGCACAGTTCAGAGTGAACTTACATGTGAGACATGAGGCGGTGGGGCTTCGGTCATCTACGGTTAGTGGCTGCAATTTTAATGGAAAGAAAATCCGTTTTCATACGTGGGATGAAAAGTACCTCCGTCTTTTAGAGCAAAATTTGTGTGGCTTCAGTGTGGTATCAATACTATTTTCAGTACAAAGACTTCAACTTCATGCAACAACCATACAACAAATTATTGTAATTTAAAAAAGAAAAACTTAAGAGGTAAAATCAATTAATAAAATCTTCACAGTAAGGTTTTTCCTCACATTCATACAGATCAGACAAGCATGCAAGATGGGAGGAAGAAAAAAAACCCGATAAAACGGTACAAACAGCAGTTAGTGTGATCAAACAGGTGATCGAATCGCCCAGAGCTTGTGCTGCTGAAGCAACACTAGACTTTTACGACGGGCTGTTGCTGTAAGCAGTGTGATCCTCGCACCCTGCATGGCCGCTCGAATTTCAGGGGCAAAGGCCGATTTCCAACCATAAAAAATAGGAGTACATAAAGTGCTTCTGTCAAAATAAACAATAAAAACAGTACAAAAACAGCTTTCCAAAAACAGGTATCAAAACAATGCACTTGGGGATATGGAGAGGGTGGGAGTCTGCTGGACTTTAGATGCCTCCTGAAATATGAGCCGATTTTTGTTTTTGGAGAGAAAACAAAAAAGATGAGTTCAGGGATGAGAGGAGGTAAGGAGGAGAAGTTGTGTGGCGTTTAACCCAGGATGAGGCTGGACTTGCCCCCCGGGGGATTTCGGCGGCCAGGTGGTCCACCTGCTGCAGGCTCCTCAGCCTGCGGTGGCTCCTCCTGCGGCTCCGGAGCCGGATTTGGTTCTGCAGCCACGTTTTCTGGAAAATGGACAGACGCGTCACGTTTGCAGGAAGAAAACAAGACTGCAACACCTTTAACCTAACACACCCTTCTGGAGTCCCGCCTGGTTCCATCTGATCATTCTCGTAAAATCATCTTCGTGGTAATCTAGACATGCTTCTCCTTAAGACAGAACTAAGTTGAATTATTTCTTTGCAATCGCTTGGAAAGAAAATCCCTGGCTCATTTTTTTAAAAAGCACTGATTGGTGTGATGAAAGCCGTTCTTTAGCAATCTAGCTGGGAAAATCCACAAGGTCTTACATGAAGTGGACGTTGCAGAACGGAATGAGGAAAGAAACTGCTTACCATTATCACACACAGAATTGTCTCCATCCTAAAAAAGAGGCGAGACAGAGAGAGATAAGAGGTCAGCACACTTTTTTTTATATTTTTAGCAGCCCTCAGCTGCTAAAAATAGAGGTGTCATGTATACATCATGACACCTCTGTGTTTTTTACAGTTTACAAATAATTTCCCCTGAACGAACTGCCGCAAGAACCGACACGTCATCAGTGCAAGCCTGTTCTAAAAGTACGTTAAAACTGAAATGTCAAAGACCCGCCTACAGTGGATCTCAAAGGCGTAAACGCCTCTTAAAATGTCAAGTTAATTTATTGACACTAATCGTTTGACATATGTTTCCACCTCTAATTTGACGTGTGGTAGGCCTGCATATCCCTTTGCTTCGGTCAATTCATTTTTTGGTAATAAAAAGGTTTGTAAAGTAGTATTTTACTTTGTGTAAGACTGTTAATTTAGCAACATAAAGTGTAACTGAACATGTAAGTTGAGTAAGTTGTACAGTTGAGCTAAAAATGAAACAATCTATTGGGTTGGAAATCTGAAGAAATAAAAAGCTGCATGATGTTACATGAATGTAAACTTTAAAACTGATACTTTGTTGGAGCAACTTTTGATTCAGGTTCTGTCTTTATTGATCAATCAACCATCAATCAATCTGATTAACCAGAAATAAACTTCAGCTGTAAGGCATCACTTTACGGATGGTTTCATTAATAAATACTTAGTAGTCTGTCACCCTAAAGCCCTTCATTCTGTTTAACTCCCAGTTTCGTTGAAATTGTCTAGGGTTATCACGCATGTTTTATGCTTTCTCTACCTGGGCAGTGCCTCTGTAAACATAAGGGATTTATAAAGTAGACGCCAAACTGGAAAAACTACTACACTCACTCTCAACATAAAAAGGAAATAATAGGATTAGTTCTTTGGGGCTTTCCACGTCTATTCAGTCTCTTCAAACATGTTGGGTAAATCAAAGCTTTGATAGTCGGGTTTCCATACGATGTCCTGATGATATGGCTATTTTACTAGAGGAGCTAAAATGAAAAATTAAGAGCACCAATAAAAAAAAAATAGCATAAGCTTTCAACTGTGTTATGGTGTGATAGAACCTTCAGGACCACAATTCATGTCTGCCGCAAACAACACTGAGCATCAATAAAGAAAACGTTGTCCTATACTGAAACATGAGACTTGCTGCTCTGGCAGCCTTTTCTTTAGCTGCATCAGTCGAATTAAACGCGTCACATTACAGATAAAACTAAAAGCCCTGGTTTTTGCATACTTAGTTTTAAGCAGAATATCACAGTCTGTGAAATATATGAACTTTACTGGATAATAATGCTTAAAATTGACTTTTTAACATTTGCAATAGCCTTTTTTTTTTTTTTTAACAAAACATTTATGTTTTAAAGCCACAGAGGTGAATATTCAACCTGCAGATGTCGGATGCAGAGATAAACTTTTAGAAATTAAGTGAAAAATATTTACTGCTGTTACGTTAAGAAGAATATATATAAAAATGTATTCATAAGGTTTAAAATAATCATTGACCAAGCTGTGTTTTGTGGCAATTTTTAATGCTTTAACGGTCATGGTTATTGCAACCCAGAGTGTGAGAAAACTATCAGTACTACTACAACTACTACAATAAACACCTGTGTCACCATGAATGTTTTGTTTTAGATAACAATGACAGTTCCCTTTTTAGATGTCACCAACTGTGAAAGTAGCCATGGATCCTTTTTGCAGTTTCATTGTTTTCTGTCTGAATATGAAAGTTCACATGACTGAATGTATCAATTAATGTGTCAAAGAGAAATGGGGTTTTTCAAAGTCTGAGAGAGCAAATAGACAACTTCCCCCCTTGATCAGCCCAACCACAGACACCTTCACAACAATTTCTGGACATTTTTTGCCGTGTCATTGCCGTTTCCATACATGTTTCACTAATGTTGTGGGGTTTACCCGCTTTAGCTACACGTTATTCGATGCTTCAGTTGCATTTTCATTTACAGCACTGAAGGAATGAGCTACTTTATGTTGTGGCCGGAGTTCATTTATCCTCCTGTGAAAAAAAAATGTAATCTAGGATCTTTGCTGACAACACCGTGGCAGTGGAGCATCTTCAGATCCAGCCCAGGAAAATACAAACTTTAAATCATCATGGTCATACTTCCATCTTTTTTTTTTTATCTTGCTTGGTCTAAACTGTCTTCTTACTCACCACAGCTTTAGGTACTAAAAATCTATCAATTTTATCTCTGGCATAGGTTTGGTGAAGTTGGCTAAATGTTTGCAGTTGCTTTTTCCGTTTCTTTATTTTTTGTTCCTCATATTACGCCCCCTTTGGTGGCAACCCACACTTTGGAAAGCCCTGTTCAGGTTTACATCAGTCACATTCAATTCTGTAGTAACATACACCACCAACAATAACAGATCATGGCATGGAGCTGATGTCCTACAGGTTTAAAATACATTGTTTTTGTACTGGAGATCCAAAGTTTGTTTTTTCTGTTACTTATGAATCAATAGGCCAATAAAAAGGTTTACAGCTACATCTATTTCAAAGTCCATGAGATGTCGCTAAGAATATGTAGAGGAACATGTTGCAAAGTCCAAACCAAACAAACACACAAAATGAAAAAACAAATGCAACAAAAAAATGCTGCAAACTAAATATGTTGCACTGAAAGAAAATAGAAGCAAAATCCTGAGATCAACAAAACAAATGCAAACAAAAAATGCTGCAACCACATTAAGCAAACAACAAACAAAATTCTGCAACCACAGATAGAATGTTGCAACCGCAGGAAACAAAATCTAATAGGAAAATGCTGCAATTAGCAGAAAGACGGCAAATACAAGAAGCAGTAAAAGCAGAAGAAAACTGGAGGAAGAAAGAAAAGATGTGTTATACTTCATGTCTTCTTCAAACATGTTGTCTTTACCAATATTGTAGAACAGTAAAATATTTATTCCAAGCTCCCCAAAGCATTTATTGTTTGTTGTAAAGTTTGCAGGATTTCAGTTTTTGCTATTGCAGCATTTTGCTACTATTTCTTGTAGTTGCAGCATTTTTCTGTTTTTTTTTCTTGTAGGTTTTTGCTTCATTTTTCTACGATTGCAGCATTTTCTTTGTTTGCAATTAAAGGAAATGTTATATTTGCATTTGTGTGTTTTGGAGTTTGCATCGTCCATGTATTTGCAGCGTGTTTCACCATCGGCACCCGTCTGTTTAATTGGGGCCCCTTCAACTTTATGCAAAGGTTTACTGAGTTGCTTGTTTAGTTTTCTCCCTCAGACCAGCAGGCCTTTCCAGAGTGTCGACTCATCCAGTCTGGAAACAAAGGAGTTTTACAGTAGATTGTCTGTGCTGTTCAGCCGAGAACCTGTGGTTCTTTATGGCCACAGAAACCCTTTAGCAACTGCCTGACCACCTGTCTGTCTAAAAGTGTTTCTTCCTTCACTAATTGTATGATTTATTTCTTTACATTATCTTCTCAGTGCTAGAGAATATTGTGAACCTCACCCAACTTCCTAAAACTGCCTTTTGTTCAGTTTTAATTCTTCCTCCCCTCCCTGGAAAATTTGCCTTTTCTATCCTGACAGCGGCTGGTTGCCCCTGAGGCAGATTAGTGAGTTGGTTGGTTGACTTCAACACTCGCAGATCATCCAAGTTGAAAAGCCAGAATGGTTAATTTACTTCCTTCCTTCTGTGGTTGTGACGTTCTCACTTCTGTCTTTTTTGCCCCAGACAAACTCATGATTGGCATAAAGTTCTTACTGTGGCAGGAGCCTCTCCAACGTGATTGGCGACCTGGTTGGCGCCTCTTCTCAGGGGGGCCGACGGCTCTCCGCACAGAACACCTGTGGGCTTTCCTCCTGAAAGAGCGGAAAGAGATGTGAGAGATAAGCGTCGTCATGTCAAACGCCGTCTGATGGACGGCTTGTCGTAGCTGGAAAATCTCGTTTGCAGATGAGCCTTATCGGCATTGTTTACATTTTCTGACACGGATCCAACAGCTTCTCAAAAGTTTACATTGCCAAACACCGAATAACGTGCTGACAGCCGTTAACCTTTCACAAACATTAAAACATAATTTTGCTTAATGTTTCTTGTTCCATAAACCAACATTTTTAAAAGTTAAAAAATATCTAAATAAATAAAACCCCACAGAATAAAACCAATATAAATAAATAAATAATGCGAGTTGCACTTTAAAAAATTATTAATTACCAGCTACAAGTAGTTAATACTAAAAGGGAAAAAATGAATCACTTTTGACTTCTACTAATCTCCAATTAGCTTTATCTGTTCAACTGTGTATTTTATCCACATAGAAGCTACATTTGGTTTGGTCTTCTTCTTATTCTTCTTCCTGGATGAGGGATCAGCTCTATCTGAAGAAAAAATAAGCACCAAAATATAATATCTGGTTACCACCCTCAATCTTTCAAGCATGGTGGTGGCAGCATGGATGCTTTTTCACAGCAGGAACTGGATGACTAATCTGCATTGACTGTGAGAAGACAGCAGCCAAATATTGATAAATCCTCCAAGAAAACCTTTTTAAGAGTTCATTCAAACTGAGCATTCTTCTCTGCAGAGAAGAATGGTAGAAAATATCCAAAAACAGGTGTGGTCAACTTGTGGAGACGTATCCAGTAAGACTGCTGTCACTATCAAATGTGCAATTTTATCAATGTACAGGTGTATCTACTATTTTAAAATGTTCATATTCTTTATGAATTTTTGAAAACCTGTTTTTACCTTTTCATTATCACCAATTTTGAGGGGATATTTTTTTTAAAAATATATAAAGAAAACGTAAGAGCAACTCAGTACTTTCTGTCAGCAGAGTATGTCCTTAATTCATGAAAATAACTATCTAGTAATAATTAATCCACAGTGGTTAAAGTACATAGATATTAATCAAGCCGTCCACACGTATGAAACAGGAGTAAGAAATAATGCAAAAGCAATGTGTACATAGAAAATAACAGTACAACTCGGCAAAATGGAGAGTTGATCCGATGCCATTATGACCCCTGATCAAGCCTAGAGAACTATGAAGGGCCTTTGAAGGTGGATATTTATTTGAAAAAGATAACCACGTGTATTTACAGCAAGGGCGTATGAACAGATGCATTGTCAGCAGAGAACATCATGCAGTTACACTAAACCCTTAGACATGCAAACACTAAAACTACAACCACATGCTCAGATCTCAAAAATTCAGCCCTCAGAGTCTAACTCAACCAGACTCCTAAAGGATGCGCCTCACTCTGGGTGTTCTAGCCGTGTCTGGGGGTCTTCTAGTTTCATTATGACCACTGAGAGTTGAAAGGGGAAAGTACAAGCCAAAAACTCTAAACTCTGAAGATGAAAGTTATGACCCGAAATAACTTCATTTTGTTCCTTGTCACGTCCCACTCACATCCCGATACGCTTTGGGAACTTTTTTTTTTATTAAAAATTCCACTTTCACACTAACTGTCATAACAATCGGTCTGTTCACGATGTTTATTTTGAACAGAGACAGAAGAGCACTCATTTCCTGCAGTGTAGGCTTTTTCTCAGACTTCTCTAAAAGCCTCTGCCAAAAACTGAACACAGAAAACACAGATGGAAGTCGCCCCAGTTTCTGGAATTCAGCAACAGTTTCTCTAATGACAAACACTTGCTTGTTATGAAGCAAGTTTAGCAGGGAGCCAAACCAGTAAGATTTTAGCTTTTTTTAATCGTCTTTATGAGTCAAATCACTTGACAAATGTGAGCTTCTGCATGTGGAGAGTGCGATGGTTGATGTAGAGCAAGGAGAGCAGTAATCCAGTTCAAGGAGTCTTTATCACAGTAAGCTCCCTTTTTTCATTTCTCCCCTCTTTAGTCTATCAGACATTTCCATGTAGAGACATGTTAGACAAAAAAATAAAAGGCACAATTAGGGACATCATTAAGAGAGTTCCTGCCTTAACAAGCAACACAATAAGACCTACTATCCATTTCTCTTCGAAAAGCGGAAAGGTATTCTACAAACTAAGCACAGCTGCCTAGAATGACAAAGTTATCTCCACCTAGAAATAACATGCACTACCACAGTGGTTTAGGGGAGGGGGTTTTAAAAGTGCTATTTCAACCCTTCTGCTAACAGGACACAAATCCTGCAGACAGTTTGAAAAGCAAGTAAATTAAAAAATCTAGTCATCTTGATGCTTCATTTGTAGAAACAACAAGGTGAATCAAAGAGCAGATGAAAGGATTTGAGTACATAAATGTCATTGCTACAGTTAACGAGAGGAAAGCGCAGCGGACCTGCCTTCTGGTTTAGTTGTTACAAAGCTGCTAACTTTTAAGTCTATGCAGTAACAGTGGGGTTTTAAAACTTTTTTATATACAAAAAGAAAGTAATAATGCTTAATTACTTTCCAATCCTTGTTGAACTATGATTTTAAATTACCTCTGAGTGAATCTGGATACAAGCCTCACTAAAATTATGTTTCTGAGGACGATGTGGACATGGACAGACTGTAGAGTTTTGGGAAGTAGCCCACATGAACATGGACAAAATATCATTGAGAGTATCTTTAAATTTGTGTCCACATTTCCTCAGCTAAGAATGGCTTTGTTTAATAAATGGGAGAAGATTTGATCAGACTGTAA
The DNA here is from genome assembly GCA_903067075.1 of Micropoecilia bifurca. Classification (NCBI taxonomy): domain Eukaryota; kingdom Metazoa; phylum Chordata; class Actinopteri; order Cyprinodontiformes; family Poeciliidae; genus Micropoecilia; species Micropoecilia bifurca. The sequence continues at coordinate 25,055 of CAEGAF010141418.1, read as the reverse complement.
TCCAGTGTACTATTGCTTCGAAAACAAAAAATACTTTGTAATCTTTAGAATATTCAATTTTACCTTTTAAATGCTGTCAATACCATAAAATGAACCGCTAACATTGAACACATTTCCATGACGACATATGGAGTTGTATAAATTTGGTGCAGCCCTTTTTTGAGTCATCATCAGTTCCACCTCATCCCATTCATGACTGGAATGAATCAGAAATTAACATAGAAAGAGATTTATTTATTTATTTTTATTTACAGAAACACTTCATGACCTTCAGTAGAGGTCAATTCCTGTTCCTAACGAATATATTGATTAACAGAACCAAGTTGTCAATCAATATAAACCTTTGAAAACTGGTTTAATCCTGATCCAATATCGGAGGTCTAACAAAAACTTCCCCACTGAACACAGGCACACCACAATAATTTAGAATATTGCAAAAAAGTACAATTCTTTTGTAACTAATTAGTGGAACTGATGTAGAATAATTATAAATAGAGTGAAATAGTTCAGCATGAATTGAATTTTTGATATGAAGACGATCAGAATGTGGTTCTACTGAGGTGTAATGGAAGCTCAGGTTGCTTCAGGTCGTCTGCAGAGTTGAGTCTGGTGTCGCTCATGTTCCTCTTGATGATATTTCACAGATTCTCTATGCTGTTCAAATTAGGACTGTTTGAAAGTCACTCAAGCACAAAAACACCATCAACATTAAAGCAACTTTTGATACCATTGGCAGAGTGGACATGTTCCAAGGCCTGCAGGAAAATAAAATCAGCATTTCCATAAAACTGGTCAGCAGAAGGAACCATAAGATGTTCAAAAAATACTTGGTAAATGGCTTCAGTGACTACAGACTTCAGGAAACACAGTGGACCAACACCAGCAGATGACATGGCACCACAAACCATCTCTGACTGGAAGCTTCAATTTGGACTTTAGGAAACTTGGATTCTGTGCTTTTCAACTTTTCCGCTAGATCCTGGGACCTGGACTTTCAAATAAACTGCAAAATTTACATTCATCTGGAAATGTGACTTAAATTACTGAGCAACAGTCCAGTTCTTTCCATCCTTTTCTTAGAAGGCCGACTTTGTAACTGTCTTCACATGGCTCTGACTCCAGGCTCGGTCCTTTCCTTGTGAAGCTTCCCAAATTCTTGAGCGGATTTTGCTTAGTAATCCTCTCAAGGCTGCAGTTATTCCTGTATCTTGGACACTTTTTCCAACCACATTTAACAGGTTTCCAATTTTATTGGATACCAAGTTTTGGGGTTTTGTTATCTTAAAGCCATAATCATCAAAATTACAAGAAATAAAGACTTGAAATATTTCACTTTATGTGGAACGAGTTTATATACGAGTGTCATTTTCTGAAATGAGCAACAAAAAATATCAAATTTTTTCAGCTATACACTTACGAACATATATTTATAATCAGGTAAAGATGAACTCAACACACAAAGGTTAGTAAATGTAGCCTTAATACGTGTGTGTTGGGTAAATACATCTGTCATTTTTCAATTCAACCTATACTTTAGACAATTTTAGTGTCAGCTTAAGTATCCTTATTCTGAAAAACAAGAACAAATCTAACAGATTTTTCAAAGATTTCTTCTGACGTCACTTATTCAAGTTTAAATGAACTTCCTATTTTGGATAGAGAAGCAGAAGTAAAACAAGGAATAGAAAAATGAGGTTGGACTTTATCAGACAAGTAAACACTGCCAGAACTAAAGGCTGTAGCTAAGTGTAAGAGGTGAGAGAAGAGAGAAGGAAATGACCAGATATGTATAAAAGTTTCAGTGTGCACTCAACCCATCAGAAAATATTCTTTAAATAACCCACGGAAATGTCGTTGTGTTCCTCTATCACACTTCGTACTTGATGCTATAGACTACAGCTTTCTAAGGAGAGAACCAGACTGAGGTGTCTGTTTTTTAAATTATTCTAAAAGAAAAACTCTATGCATGTCCATAATGGAAGTGTGTGATGCAATATTAACCCTTTCAAAGGAGAGTTAAATTGTGGTGGTTGTACTGATGAAACAGAGACATTTAAGGTCAGTTTAATGAATCATTATTTGATGAAAGGTACTTGAGTGGTTTCATCAGAAGCGAGCAAAAGGAAGATGGTTGACTGAGATCTAACTAACATTATCAAAGAGATCTTAAAAAAACATTCACATGCACTAGAGCAATATTTACAACCATTAAAGGAAATGAAGGAGTTATTTTAATTTGCCTGTATTTAGAGGGGGATTTTTAGCAGTTCAGAAAGTTAAAAAAAACATACTTTTTTTATTACACTAAGTAATAAAAAACCAATCTACCCGTCTACTTACTATTATATACCAAAATACTACTGTTTTCTCAGACTTTCTATGAATTAAAAAGGCATCAACTGTTGAGGAATAAAAAGCTAATCAAGTTTAAAGTTACATTTTTTCAAATTAAAATCAGACCGCTTGAATTAGAGCAGCCGAATGTCAAACAAACAACTGCAGGCATAGTTGTAAGACTATTGTAAAAAGGGATCGTCTCATCACGTGTCCTGAACCTTTTCTAAAATGATAACCTTCAGACCTTTGAACAGGAAGTCTGAGAACCTCTACTGTAATAAAGGGAAGTGCCCCCTCTGGTGTGTAAAGAATTTACAAAAAATGGATTATGGATTTCTCTGGAAAACTTTTACTTTACTTTTACAGCTGCAGCACTCTCTCTTCATCATTACTTTCCTAAACAAATAGACTGAAAAATAAACCACTTCTTGCATGACTCTTATGTACATGTGATAAGAGTCAAGTCTTATTGTGCTACACTGATATCCGGTATTTATTTTTAAAGGCTTGGCTCTCTGCGGTACATCACAGGTCAGTGAATTAAAACGTATGGGAAGTACAATGTTTAGGGAGTGGAAATTCCACTGAGAAAACAAACAGGAAACTGAAGTCAAAGTAGAGAGCTTTCAGTAAACTAAAACCGATTGAAAAAAAAGATTTCTAAGACTTGGAAGCCTTATCATGTTGTATATTCAAAGTCAGTTGGCTAAGAAACTAGACTTCAAGGACTGCTGAGAAAATGATAAAGACCTGGGGCTCTTGGGTCAGACTGAGCGAGTCAGATAGCTGTCAACTGGCATGTTTGGGGGGGGGAATGATTTTCGGAAGTTACTTGCTGTCATCTTGTCCAAAAATCTGTTGTTTTCCATACTTTGAGATGGTGATGTTAATATAATTTAATTTGATTTTAGTTGGTATTTATAATTTACATAGTTATAAATGTGTCTTTAAATGTCTGGGGATTTTTGTCTTTCAAGAATGTTTATAGAATTCTTCATTTTGAATTTCTAAAATAAAAATAAGAGGGCAAGATAGGGACGTGTAATAGAAAATTTAATTTTTAGCCTCATTTCATTTTTGATGGAACTGATGATACTTTTTACCACTTATCTACTGATTATTCTGCTGTGTTTTTGTATTTCCACAATATGTGTTTTTTCCATTAAAGAAGTTAGAGCAGCACAAATACTTGAGCTGTGTCTCAGGTCATGTATTTTTCATGACCTGAGACACAGGTCATGAAAACCTCACCATTTTCAATAACCTTTCCACTTACCTTATATTTTTTTTAAAGTCCCCTATCAAAAAAGTAGAGCTGTTAAATTTTATTTTGTTGGGCCTCAGAGATTTAAAAAAAGAAAAAAAAAGAGGCAAATTCTTTAGCAGAAATTGACAGAATACAAACCGGAAAATTAGTACAACACACAACAAGCACAAGAAAAGCAAGTGTGATTGTACCTGGTGGGTTGTTCCTTCGGTTAGCGTAAGGGTCTTCCGGCTCTGCGAATACACTGGATGCCATCTTGTTTTTTCTGACGGGAGGCTTCTCCTCATCTGCCCCAAGTGAAATGTTGGAGCCGCCACCAGGAGGGCGCAAAACCCTGGAAACATTAAAATAAACTCTGGATTTTTCTCTTTTATTTTACAATTTTGTCATTTTCTATTTTTGAGATTTCCAGTTATGTAAGAGACATTACATAAAAACAATAAAAGCTACATGCCAGACTAATAACTTAGCCTTTTAGCCAAATACAGGTACGTTTGATGAAAAAAAAGCATGATGGCCTTTATTGGGGGACATTGATTTAGTTTTAGATTTTCTTCTGGTCGATCCTTAAACTGAAACGATGAAACATGGATTGTTGATCAAACATGGAAATGATGAGACATGAAATGAAAAATGCATAACCGTGAAGAAATTCCACTAAAAGCAACTCTTCAGCGTGGAAGTTGTTACTAAGGGAAGAAGACTCAACTATAGCCACTTTGTTTTGTCTCATTCGTTCAAAAATAAGAAACTGACCCAAGAAATGCAAATAATATAAAGGCCAAACGGCTTACAGCAAAATGTCACATTATTCTGAGCATCTAACCTCTGTCAGCTAGGAAACATGCTCGATTTGGAAATATTGAAAGGTTTATGAAAATTTAAGCCAGTTAGTGGCACAAGGTTTCAAAGGCTTGAAATGAAATCAAAAACATCAAATCCATAAGGAGGAGTCTATATTTAAAATATAACCTCATCATAACTTTGTTCTGGGATGCTGGATTTTCAACATCAGTCAGGTCTCCTCCAGGTCTTGACTGATGTCAAACCATTCTTGTTGTCCATTATTAATTCCCCAACTTTAAAAGAATGCATTACATCCTCTTTGTAGGATATTCATCCAGGAAGACCACAGGTTCAATGTGTCAAGGTTGTAATCATTACCACTTTTGCCTTGAGACACAGTACTCAATCCTGCTGAATCATCCCTAAATCTTGCCTGGACTAAGAAAAAGTTCCTCTTGGAGTACATTTTGATCTGCCATTTTTTTACGGCAGTAGCTTCAGGCAGTTTTGTGAGCAAGCCCTTGCATCAGAACCAAGCTCACACACGGATTGTATCAGTATGTTTCATTCTTGGCACAAAACAGTGTGCATGAGAGCACTCACATTTTCTTCACCACACAAATTACTTTCTAGAATATTCAAAGGTAGATTTCATACGAGAAACTAACTTTGTATTGGTTTTCTTTGGTGTCCGTTCTAATAGTTAATGGATTTTCAGTCTGTTTTTCCTACATAAAAGTGACTCCATTGCTGCCACAAAACCTTTTCCTTAAATTTCAGGTTTCACTGTGTGTGGCTACGTGTTCATTAACATGTAAAACAGAACAAATGGATTTTGATGATGTGAATGGTAATGCTTAGCGATGCCTACATTTATCTCCCTTTCAAGCACATCTGACACTTTTCTGTAGCAATTAGTTTACCACTAGAACAGAAAACTTTGAGCTGTAACAGAGTCATGTGTGTTTTTAATTTGGCTATTAGGAGAAATAAAGTCAGCTGAGCTCATTGTTTGCAGAGAAAACAGGAAATGGTCACACTTTATGACCACGACCTTTAGTTTTTTTTGCTGAAATTACTAAAAATTGCAAAAGCTTGACACAAATAAGCATTTTACTGTAATTTCCATTTTACATGTGACATCCACATGTACTGTTTTATGTGATTGCTTTTAGTGTTTTAAACAAAACATTTTTGGATATAAAGCATTTGATCACACTCCTAACTGGTTTTGAATTGAACTGATCTCAAGCCATTTCACATGAAATGGCTTGAGATCTTTGGAAATGGTCGCACTTTATGACTTTATGACCACGACCTTTAGTTTTTTTGCTGAAAAAAATTGCAAAAGCTTGACACAAATAAACATTTTACTGTAATTTTCCATTTTACATGTGACATCCACATATACTGTTTTATCTGATTGCTTTTAGTGTTTTAAACAAAACATTTTTTGGATATAAAGCATTTGATCACAATCCTAACAGGTTTTGAATTAAACTAATTTGATCTGATAATCAAATCAGATCAATAAATTAAACTTGTTAATACATGTTCAATTCAACACAGTCCAACAGATTTTGACATCTGATTCAGCAACAAGTCTAATCCAGGCAGCTGAAATCAATAAGTATAGTCACTCACTTTAAAACAAAAAAGAAATAAATAAATAAGTGTTATTTAGTGACAAACTGGTCATTTCACGTGACCAGTTTGTCACGTGAAATGGCTTGAGATCGTTGTGAATTGTAAATCTATAGGCCGCATATATATTTTGGTTTACCTCTCCAATAATTCAACGTGCTAATTTGTTCACGACTGGGGGGGGGCACTAAACATCAACAATTGTTAAATCCACATTATTCAGTGCTGAATATTTCTGTAGCATAAAAACAGATTTCCAAGAATCCAGATTAATTCAAATCCCTGGTGTGAAACAAAACGCACACGTGTCAGGTGTGGCCAGCTGTGATGCGGCCCTAGTTCCCATCAGGCAACATGCTGGGCAGACCGATTCTACATCAACTGTCGTCTTGACAACTGATGTGAAATGTTAGAGACCCCACCCTAATGGAGTGACCGCTGTGGTGCGTGAAATCCTTCCCAGACTGTAAACACGACAGCTCTCTATCTCACACACACACACACACACACACACACACACACTGGCGGAAATGTAAAAGGACTGTAGAGGTTAGCATCAAGCTGTTAGCTGGGTAGCATTTTTTTTTTTTTTTTACAAAAGGGATGGTCCATGCATGCTAGCTTGCTAGCTACGATTAATAATCCATTATAAAATACCCAACTGCAGGTTTAAACTACCGCGTTTTAAACATATAAAACGGTTAGTTAGACATAAAACGAAGCCTTTCAGAAAAATTCTACATTTCCGTTAGTTACACGTTTGGACCGTTGGTACAGTCAGGATGCTGGGCTAAAAGGGCTTCGCGTCGCTCTGATTGAAGCCTTTTTATTTACCTGGAACTGTTTTTAGCACCGGGCTCCATCCCCTGAAATGTCGTGGTAGTCGTCATTTCTGCACAAAAAAAACGCCGTGCGCTTGTAATAAACCTGTCGGGAGTGACGCAAACTGAACTTGTTCAAACAAAGCTTCACCACCTCATCATCGCCCGAACAAGCTAACGTTTCCGAAGCATCAGCATCCACCTGCCTGCAGTCTGAGCAGGAAGCCCAGCCTGAAGACGGCGCCTGACTTCCGGCTAAGCCTTCAAAATAAAGCCTGATAGACGAGCGTTGTGGCGTTTATTGAAATCAAATAGGTGTAAATTATTCAGATATTGTGTGGCATAAATGTGTAATATCCTTCTGTCTAATTCGCTTTGAAACTCATTTAAAATCTATAAAGTGTTAGAGCTTCCGGGTTGTCTTTACATTTCTAATCTGCTGATATGCCTAAGTGTTGCAAAGCCTCAGTCATTTTGGAAGAGTTCACTCACACTATGAATAATTTAACAAAATAATATGAGGGTTAATAATTTTCTAGCGACCAGAGAACGTTCTCCAAAGGTTATCTGAAGTATTGTATTGTAACTTTTTTGGCAGTCATCGGGAAACATCCACTAAATGTAATATTTTCTAAATGTTCTGTAACTTCACAATGTAACCTTAACAGAACATTTAGAAAATGTTATTTAATGGGTAGCTCAACTTTGACAGTGATACCTTTTTGAAAACTTTCAGACAACATTTTCTAAAGGCCCTCAAATGCATTTCTTTGATGAACCAACTTTCACTTAATTTATGACTGACTGCTAGTTTTTAGGGCATTCCTGCAGGTTTTGGACCAGCTAGTGTTTACCCATTTTCCTTCACAAAATGGCTTAAGCAGTTCAGTAAAATTGGGTAGTTATAATCAGTAAATCTAAGGTTTACCAAATTTACTGGGGATATGGTCTAATCCCATATTCCCAGATTTGGATGTGGGGTTAGATTGGGACATTCATGCCAAATACTTGTCCCATCAACAGCTGTTGACCTTCCCAGCTCCTTCAGTGTGTTGCCATAAGCCTTTTGGCATCATGCTTGATTTTACTCTGATCTGATCATCAGTTCAGGTGGTCAGTCATGTCCTGGTTGATTTGCATTTGAAATGACGGCCCTCTGTAAAATGTTCAAGCTTGGATTTTGTTACAATCTAATCTTCCTTTAAACCTGTCCATGTTTTCCCTAACTCTCCTGCTGTTTTTGCTCTGTAAAGTTTCCTGTCAAACTTCTGAGCTTTTCAGATTGTGTTTTGAATTTAAATTGCACAAGTATGGACTGTTTATTCACGAGTTGACCTGTGAAGGCCAAGCCTCAGCATCTCATCAAAATGGCCTGAATACATTGAGGGTCATGTTGACACGATGGGAGAAATTCAAAGGGTATGGATACTACTGAAAGGCAACATAAGTAAGATAGGAAGCTGAACACCAAACATTTTATTAAAAAAGTCAATTTATTTCAATAATACACTTTAAAACAACAGATGTCAGCAAATTTAAAACACGGGCTTACTCAACAACAATATTCTATCCAAATCAAACCCGCTGTTGTATGTATAAAAAAAACAATTACTTTCAGCTCTTGGGAAGAAGAAAAAAAGAAAGAAATAAGGGAAACAAACTTGACAAGCTTTTGATATCTCCACACTGCACAGTTCAGACATGCTAACATATTAGGTGTCAGTGCGATGCAGCTGTATGTCAACTCTCCCTGCTGCCTTTCAGCTTTTTGTACAAGTATCCCATAATATAAACACTGGTGATGAGCATATGAAGACTGGGTATAACAAAGGTGTTCAGGGACAAAAAGGGAGGTAGGGATGTTCACAGGAAACAGTCTTTAAAGGGCCGATCCACCAGTTTGCTGTTGGAACACGTCAATTGTATCTTCATCTTCCATTTCTAGCTGCAAGGGAAATATAAGAGAAAGTCAGTTTAGAGTCTTTGGGTAAAAGTGAACAGCAGTTTTCACAATACAAGGTCTTTACTAAGAAATGTGTTAATGTGAAAGTACAAATTTAGATAAGTTTGTCATATCACGATACCAAAGACTTCTATTGAGATAATAAACGAGATAAATAAACCTACTCTTTGCTGAGTAAACATGATAAACATAAGCACACCTTAGTTTTATAAGGGTTTATATAGTTGGAATTTTACTATTGTATTAACAAAATCCTATCCATTTATTCCACCTGAATGTCCACATATTTATTGTGCAATATACACAGTGTTTGTCTGCATATAAACTGCTTTGATAACTTGATTCATTATACTAGGACTCATCTTGTTGTTAAGGGTTACCCTGGTCAAGTTCAACAATAAAGGCATAAACTTCAGGGGTTTTTCGCACAATATTGTCAAAAAAGAGGAGGGTAAAAAGGAAATAAACTCAAATGTTCTGTAGTGGCATTCATAAATGAAGATATTTAAAGAAAAAAAAACTCAATTAAAATCACTGTAGCTTTTTGTATTGAAAGGGAACTAAAAGCCCTCAGAAGCAGGTTTAACGCTGCTCACACCAGCAACACTAAATGTGTTGATGGCTGAGTAAGGTTTACAGTACTGAGCAGAACTAACTGGCTCAGTTTTGCAAAATCTGGTCTGTCACACTTACGATTACTATGTGTTCATAATATGGATGGTCTGAAATTTAAACCGAGTTATGCAATTTACACAACTTTGGTTTTATAAAAAACACTGCGAGCAAACTGAAATTCAGTAGCACTTGTGAAACTCAACTGACAGGGTGAAGCTGTGGTTTGCGCTCATCACCTCAGGAGAAACGGTTCTCGATCTGAACCTCAGGTAAAACCTGTGTTTTTTTGCTTCGTTTTCATGCCTCCGAAGACACGTTTAAGAAACTAATCTGAAGTTTTGTTTTTGGTCTCAAAATGTTTCCGTTTTTTTGAGCATAAAAAGTAGATTAAGAGCTATACATAAATGAAGACAACCATTGGATGTAATACAGCTCCTGGTTTTAAAATAAACAGCTGATTTTTAAAAGAAAAAATTTAAATGTATATTTTTAATGCTTTTGTCTTTTGACGGTGGTGCTTTATTTTATTAGCACTACAACCAAGTTCATTTAAAAGCAGACTAAGGCTACCTGAAGAGCTGAAATATCAGTAACCACCATGAGAGCAACAAAGCTTGAAAAGTCGCTGTTCACACTCTTATTTCACCACTACTCAGAGGATTGTACAATTACTTAAGCCCAGGCAACTTAAACATAATCTACATGAGAATGGAAAATTGATCTCAGTGGACAGGTCTCCCCACAGGGCAGAGTTGCAGAGATTTGTGTTGTAACATTGTCTGGGTTTCAGTTTTAGAAAAGAGCTATAGAAACAGGATTGAGCGGACTGAGCAATAAAAGCATTCAAAATAAAACATCCGTAAATAGATTTTTTTAAGTTGCTTTTATTTCAATCATCCCTTATAAAAGTTGACTTGAATTCAAAGTCCACAAGCTGAAAAACAAATAGCCTAGTAACAAAAAGTTAAAATGCAAGCTTAACAACAACATGTTGGCTTACCTGTGAAGGTGTGTCTGTTTCATTAATAGGCTGACCATCAAATCGAAATCTTATTTGCCTCATTGACACACCCTAAACGGACAGAAACAACAGTTTTAAAACCATCTATAAATAGTACAAGAATCGGAATTGAGTACATGCATTCAGGCCAGATTAAATGTTTTATTCATGGCACATTTTAAAACATTTCTTCTGAGAAAAGTGCTATGAAGGTTATGATATAGTACATAGTAGGGTGGACAAGTGGGAGCAGGTGTCATCTGGCAATAAATTTCAACTCCAGTTGCATTTCAATGTGACCTTGAATAGGCATCTAATGAAAATGAATAAAATTAAAAGCAAACTAAAGATCAAATATATACACTTCTGTGGATCTCAGCAGTTGGTTTATAGTGATTGCAAAATAATATTTTGAAATACTTTGATTATTATAGCTTAACTTTAGACTGATGTGTGCACTTCACAAATGTGTGCACTTTTTTTATTCTCTCATTGTCTGGTCAGAGGTTTAGTTGTTGCATTTTCAGCAGCTTGTAGTGATCTCCATCTTAACTTAAAAGTGTAAAAAATGTATTGCAGGTGGGCTTTATTTGGCAAGCTAGCTGTTAGCAGCTTTCCTAACAAGTAGAGGGGTTGAAAAAGGGCTAACCGCAGCCTTGAAATGCTTGTTCGAGGGAGAATCACAATATGCAGTGCATTTTATCAAGTGCAAAGCCAGAACGGTCTAAATCCCAACCAGAATCTCATGCTTCCCTCTGCTGATTTCATTTTCAAGCAGGACTTGGCACCTGCCTACTCTAATAACCATGAATCACTGGGCTTGACTGACCAACAAACTGATCTAAAATAAATAAATAAATAAAACTTAGAGAATCTATGAAACACTTTCAGGAGGAAGACCAGAGACACCAGAACAAACCATGCAGACCAGCTGATCAAACCAGGGCTGTTCAGACTGCGATGGAAAAGTCGGATGTGGGAAACATTTTCCTGCCATGTGAACAAAGCCCAAATATGAAGTTCTTATAATGTGCAGTACACTGACATAGTTGTTAGTAGGTCAACATTTTGTACTGAAAATATTTTTGTTGGTCTGTAATCTAATTCTCTGCTAAATCGATTTGGGGTTTTGGTTTTATGGCTGCAAGATCCAAGAGTAAATAACTGAAATCAAATCTATGTAACTTTTATATGCACCTATGTATGGAGAAAATTAAAACAAAAATGGCAAATGAAGAAACAAACACACAGAGGCTGCACAAGTAGTTTTTACTCTGCTTAATAAATTTATGGGTTTTGTAATTTGAATTTCTAAAAGTGTGTCAAAAACATTCACTACTTGCATTTTAAGCCAAAAGTGTCTATAGAACAATTTAAACATATCAGTAACTTCAGCCAGAGACATCCATTTATTGAGAGCAAAGTGTTTGTACAGCCGTCTCACCTGCCGATCACAGTAAGCTTTCATCAGCTTGCTGAGAGGAGTGTGCCTTTTAATCTTGAACTGCACAACCGAGCCATCCTGGCCTGCCACCTTCAGGTTGATGTGCTCATTGTTCTCAGTCTTTACTCCTTCCTGAGGAAACAAGTCAACATGAAATCAAGCAACGTTTAAAACCTCCAAACTACCAGACACAAGGCCCATCTGGATTAACCATCCTCAGTTTGAAACGCTACATCTGGAGTCCAACCCCAGCTAATGTCCTGCAGGTTTTAAATGCCACCCTGCTCCAGCACAGCTGAATCAAACTAATGGCTGGTTACCAGGCCCTGCCACACTTGATGCCATGCTGAAGAGGTAATGTAAGCATTTGATTCAGCTGTGTTGGAGTAGGGACGCGTCCAGGACCCACAGGACAGCAGTTCCATGTCATCTGTCGATTGATGGTCATTTTTCTTACTGATTATGTTCACTGTTGGTGAGCAGTTGGTTTATTTGGTGACTGCGCAGAAAGGAGCAAAAGTAGCAATAGGCGCCTCATTCATCGATGGCCTACAACTCGCTAAGATACGTCACTCTTAACATTTAACTTTCCATTGAAAGATACTTTTAAAAAACGGCTAACTTGATTAACATAAACGAACATATAACACGTCTTTCGGACATTAGCTTTTTGTCCAAACTAGTCATTCCAGCTGCAGCCGGTAAACTCATTTCAACTAGAAATTTCTTGCGAAACCTTTTAGTTACGAAAGCACCAAATTAATTACTTATTGACAACTTGTCCCCACTAATAACAGTATCTAAACAAGCACAAACACTATTCCTTTCATTCTGCCAGGGACTCCGAATCTTTAGCCGCGTTAGCTTATTATGCTAATTTTAACCGCTAGCTTGCTAGCTAAAACGGTAGCTTCAAGTTTGCCTCAGTTTCCATTTCCTTACAAGGGAAACTGTTCAGACAAAGTCAATCATCTATGCAGCACGTATGTTTGTAGCAAAAATACTTATATAAAAGCCACTCCGTCCTCACCTTTGGCTTCTCGTCTGCCATCGTTGTTGCTGCTGTTTGTGCTACTTCGGCTAGCCGTTATGCGCCCAATCTTCAGCGCATGCGCTGTATGGCGCTGTTGGGTCGTGCTCACCATACGCTTTAGCTTTGTGGTGAATCAAAGGATCCGAGACTCTCATCGAATGAACCGATATACAACTCCAAGAGTTTCCCCATTATTCTTTCTTTTCAGTTAAAATACATTATCTAATCAAGCTCTATAGACCTTCTCAGTGTTATTTTGTTCATTCTTGTGCTCATATTTTGTGAAACACAAAAGTATAAGAATTCCTTCTATTGTAAATACATAAGGCCGTCATAAAGTCATACAGCATGGGAAACCACTTTCAGACGGATGTAACAATAAATCTTTTGTAACAAGGATTGTTTTCCATTTTGGGATTCTTAAGTAGAATTTTAATTTAGACAAAGCTCAGTTCAACAACATTGTAAACAGAACAAAAAAAAAAAAAATCAAGGCAAATCAAAGAGTATAATACAAATAGATGAATCTCTTTTGTTTCCATGCACAGAAAAAGCTTCTCAAAAATATGCAATGACAATTCAACAATCCCAAATAAATACTTTTAAAAGGAATATGTAAAGAAAGTTGTATCACTGACAGAGTTAAAATTTTTAAATACCCCACCCCCCCAAATAAACCTATTTATTTTATTGTTTCAGGACATAAATAACAAAGGAGCAAAACATTTCTAATTTGAAACTCCCACACAACACAAGTCATTTACACTGATCTAACCCCTTAGTTGAGTTTCCACATTTAAAAGCAGCGGCAGAAGAAAATGCACAATATTCATGCCGTTATATTAATTTTAAACAGTATGACCATTTGTCTTGTTATTCTAGCAGCTCCTTATTTCCTGTAAGCAGATTCTCTTCAGGGTTTGGTTAAAAACGCATACATGTCAGAAAATCTGGTGAAAATAAGGTGCACCGAACCCCAGTTCTGTCAGGCGAGAATGCAGAATGACGGCACAGATTGTTTGGGGTTTCTTTATCTGGAATGTTAACGGATATGATTCCTCCATTCACAAATTAATCAAATGCGTAATGAGAAACCATAGTAGTGTAAAACCCCAGAAGTCAAGTCTCAGTTAAAGCCTTTAAATAAACCCGTTTGTCTCCGGACCTTTATTCACCTGCATTAATGACACATAACACCAGAGTTCAACCGGAAATATCAAAAATGAGAAACTATTTTGCCTTTTTTGTTGTTCAGCTCAGTCAGGTTTAAATATGAGAAATAAATTCAGAGAAAAATACTAATTTAATTATAATTAACGACTGACTTCAACACCATTATCCACATTCAAGATATCAGGTCACACTAGTTTGTAATCACAGGTCAAACTTTGATGCCGTCCTCACTGGACCATCTCAAACCCGTCATGGTTTGTTCAAGTTTTTATTTACCTAAAACTCCTTGATTTCAAGTCTCTTGTATGTTTTTGCTGACACACAAAACTGTAAAAGATCCACCTTTAAATAATGCTAAAATGTAACTATAGAGCCCCCCATCGATCAGCAGGTGGAAAGTCGTTCACCTCCCCCACTTCTGTGAAGGACTGATCTCCCAGCGTAAACATCAGTTTGTATCTCATCCGAACTTTTTCCTGGGACACAGAAAAGCACAAACAGGCTCATGTTACACTGTCTGGCAAGCATATTTGTATTGCTTGAGCATTTTTCCATCGTGTCACATTACAAGCACAGACTTCGGTGCATTTTACAGGGATTTTATTTGATAAACACAAAGTAGTGCATTACTTAAAAGTGGAAGGAAATCCCCATAAAATGCACTTAAGTTTGTGGATCTAATGTGAAAAAAGGTTCAAGCAGTGTGTGTGTGTGAGAGAGAGAGAGAGAGAGTGTGTGTGTGTGTGAGAGAGAGTGTGTGTGTGTGTGTGAAATCCACCTTCAGAGGATTGGCAAGCAGCACAACCTGAGAGATGGCAGCAGGAGGAAGAATTGGATTGAAAGGGGCCAGTTCTGCTCCGGAGGGCGGCTGCAGCTTCACCTTCATCGTCTGAGGATGTTGTTAGAAGAGAAACCCAGGGGCTCAATTTGACAAGTTTTAATAAAACTCAAGAAAAACAGAAAAAAAACTATAAAGTAGCAACACAAACATATTAGCCGTTACCCGGGGTACAGCAGCCTGGAGGACTATGTTCCTCACAGGCAGCGGGGCGGTGTTGAGCATCGACGCCACCATCACCAGAACGTCGGGCCGGCCGGGGGGGCAGTCCGAGGCAAAATGGAGCAGAACACGGACACCGTTTTTGTCGTACGCCGTCACAGGACAGAGCGTACCTATAAACATTGGACAGACAGATGTCAGTCAAAAACTCATTTGTCTCTTTCAACCATCCATCCATCCATCCATTTTCTGTACACCCTTGTCCCTTAGGGTCGGAAGGGTTTTTATCTGTTTCATCTCCCAAAATCTGAAAATCCTCCATTTAGATTAAACATTTCATGCAGCATCTGATTAATAGTAAATGTGTGGAATAGATAAATTGATTTTATGAAGTGGTGATTTATTTTCTTTTTTTTGGTCATGGTATGTACAAAGGTTTACCAGACAAATAGCATCCACTCACAAGCAGCTATAGAAGGCAGTGCTGCAAAATTATTCTAAATGCAAAAAGCGGTCCTTTTAAAAAAAAATTACTCTGCTTTCAAATCACAATTACAGTAAAATACAGTAAATTAGGGTTTGCTTGAGGAAAATATAGTCACATCTTTATCGTTTTGTCAGTTTTCCGTTTTCACCACTAGGTGGTAGTAAAATGTAATATTTAGATTTTCAAAGAAACGCTCTTATTCCAAGAAACACTTTGAATAAACTGACCGTTTACTGTAGAAATCTCTTCGACTGGGCATTTTGTGACAGTGAGATGTTCAGATTACAAAAAATTTAGTGGAATCTAAGATGCCAAAATATGGGTAAAATAAATGTTTTCATGAATAGCTACAAAAGTTTAAACATGACTGAGGAGGTATAAGTTACCTCTGGACTAAGACTGCTTCATTATGAAAAATATGGTCAACATGGCTATTATGTTTGGAAAAATAATATTTACTGAGGGCCAGAGGGCCGTCAGGCGTCAGGCCAGTGCCGACAGCACACTTAATCTGTTTCTTTTTGCTCCTGGATTGTTGCAGATGTTCAGTCAGCTCTGGCCTAATAAGCACTGAGCTCAATCTGGCAGAATTTCACTGGTCAAGAAACTCCAAGCTCCTGATCTGCACTGTGTGTGTGAGAGAAATATGTCTACCACTGGATCCCTTGAGGAATAGTTATGTTTTAAGGTCAGCCTGGGGTGAACCAGGAGAGGTGGCAGCTTATGACCCCAACCACACCTTCCCAACCTCATGCGCTCACACTCGCTTAGGCCCCATCCAACGGAACGTACTCCCTAGATGAGAGCATCTGGAGTGAGACTGTAAAAAGAAATAAAAAATACTCCCCAAGAAAGATTTGATTTGAATTTATGAAACTCCAGTAACAGCAAAGTGTTACTTTATCAAGCGGCCCAATGAATGCTCAGACCAACAACAAAGAAATAGCGAAAAGAACTTAAAATTCTTTGCAGTGAATGGCATCTTGGTAAGTTTATCTCCAGCGGAGACTGGATAGTGTTATAAAAAAAAAACAAAAAAAAAAACATTAAAGCTCAAAACCTCAGTTACCATAACAGCTAAAATATGGTAGTTTTAAAAATCGCCTACTAGCATATTTTGTGATCAAAAAGATAAAACCATCAATTGCAGTTAATTTTAGCAGCACTGTCAGAAGTTCTTGTTTCACCAACATCCAACCATGAGAAAGTTTAACTTTTTTTTTTTATAAAATCATTTGACTTTTATTTTTTGGGAGGCCAATTCCAAGGGCTGGACTTAAATTAATTTAATCGACTAATAGAGAGTTTTGTTTTGAAGATTTCATTTTTGGAAAATCTTTTTATTTTTTTCACCAATTAACTCCTTGGATTTCCATTGTTCAAGTGGATTTTAGCAAACCCACAAACTACCACCTTGTTTGAGAAGCGTGTTTTACAGCTTCTCTTTATTTCAGCTATGAATCCAGATTAACTCAGGGAATTAATGATTGGAATAAAAGCCCATTTTAAGACGCATTCAAATTGTATTTTAATTTTTAAGGAGAAAAGCATCTATTAAAATTGGGAATCAAATTTTGGACTAGAAAAAAGAACATTCTGCTAATTTCAAAACACCCAAAACATTTATTTGTATTTTTAAAAGCTGCCATTTTGGCTGACAGGAAATTGTTATAACTGTGAGATTGTCGCATTTCATTATTAGCACAGTGTTTACTGATCAAATGCAATAGCTCTTAAAATACATTTGTCGTTTTCCACAACTGAATCCAAACGTCAGCAACTACTGGCTCAAAACCAACAGAAATCACTAGATTCTTTTTTAAACAAACTCACTTGGTTTGATGGCCTCCAGAGGAACAAAAACAGCAGCCAGGGAAACCTCGTCTCCTTTGCTCGGACTCGCCTGGCTCATGGGCTGGATGGGAGACAAGGAGCGCAGCAGAGGGCTGTCGTCTGGGTGACTTCGGAGGCCCGGAGGAGTCGACCACCCTTGCATCCCGGTCATCATCGCAGAAGTCGACGTTCCACTGTGACTGGAAGGAAACAGAAGCAGCAGTCAAATAATCTGGGGGAAAAAGGAAATCGTCATTTTGGAAAAAGTTGAGTTATCAAGAGGAAATGAGGAAAAAGAGAAGTACTTTCCTTTATAAACTTTTTTCTGTATATAAGGTATTAATTTCTTTTTCACATTCAAATAATAGAAATCAAGGTTGCAGTTACATTATCTTTGTAATTAGCACACTTAACATCTCAATAGAAAACAACTTTCTTTTAATGCGCACTGTGGAAGGTTTAACTGTCATTATTTAGATCCAATCTATTCTCACCTGGTGCAGGTAAGTAAAGGCTTCAGAACATTTATTTGTAGCCAGTTATTGTATTGAGAAATGGAAATGTTACTAATTTCAAACTTGCCTTGTCTATGCAACAGAAAATTGAGTAAAGCTGTAAAGACGTAGACTACAATAGTCTCACATCGTGACTTTTACAAGAACATTTCTTTTCATCAGCTACAGTAACACAGCCTTGGAAAATACGGCACAGAGACATGCAAAGGTGTTCATGAACTTTTCAGCATTTAGTCATGTCACAATGATGAATTCTGTCAATTTATGCAATAGACCAACACAGGTAAGCAAGAAAAAAAAAATTGATAACTGGTGTGCAATATTTTCTTCCCTGGTCTTTTTTTTACCGTTATCAGAGCAAAGGGGGATAAACACAAGTGTTAGACAAAAACGTTCACATTTTTATATGTTAAAAATTGCGCAAAACATGAATCATTCTGCTTCTACTTTAAAAATTATGCTTTACTTTATGTTGGTCTGCCAGATAAAGTCCCAGTAAAACACCCTGAGGTTGTGACTGTAGTCAAATGTATATGCAATGGCCACCAGAGGAAATGGGCATTTATTTTTCCACAGAGAGGAAATTCAGATGCAACAGCAGCAGCATCAGATACATAAAGGTTCACAACATGAGAAAATATACTGAAAAAACCAGATTAACAACAATAATAGTAATAATATACTGTATATGATTATAACATAAAAAATACTGTGCAGTTATTGGAATAGAAATATTGCACTCAATCCAAGGGATGTGAAAAGCACAACAGACTACAATATATAAGCACATCAGTGCAGGAAAAGATGTACAATGATAGCAGAAATGTTATTTAAAATGAGAAAATAACTGTGCAAATGCCAGCAAGGATGTAAACATTTGTTGATTTTGTTGGGAGCGGTGATGGTTATAGAGTCAAAGAGCTGGAGGCGGGAAGAATCTATCAGACTGTTGCTAAAAAAAGCTTTTTAATGCTGCATTTCTCCTGCTAACTACCTACTATCTTATCTCTCCAGCACATGTCTTCTATGTCTTAATCCTAGCAGGACCAAAAGACAGGTGATCCACCGTTTCCAGAGCTGAAACAAGGACCGAGCTTGCACATCATTTAAAAGTGTGACATTTGAATTGAATTCTACTCACTTATCACTCCCGCTCAGATCCAGCATGGCGAGGTCTTGCAAATTGTGACTGAGCGAGGATACGGCGGGCTGGAAGACCCCAGGTAAGGAGACATGCTGACGGCCGGCAGAGAAAGCTGGCGTGGTCACGGCGTGCGACGGCGAAGGACCTGCCGGCGCTGCGGCGGTCAGCGCCGAGCCGAGCGGCGGTGGGAAAATGACTGACGGCGGCAAATCTGGAGCCGTAGCAGCTGGAGGCGTGAAAAAGGCGGGGAAGTTGGAGGAAGTTGTAGTTGTTCTGGTTGAAGTCGGTGGCGCTGGTGTCGTAGAGAGGACTTTTTGAAACAGCGAAGGTGCTGAAAGAGCATCAAAGGCAGGAGGCAAACTGGAGTCGAAAAGAGCCAAATCTTGACCGGAGTCCTGGAAACACCATACATCCATCCATCGAAACACATTTAATTACAATCAGAGCTGCCTTCAGCAAGGTAGACGGTAAAATGCTCCAGTTCTTATGGTCTTAGATTAAATACCTGTGAAGGTGGTAAATGATTGCTCTGATTTGAGGTGCTTGATTCATTGACTACAGGCCCAGGATCATTAAGGCCTGCGAATTTACACAAATTTCATTTTTAAGACGAAACAGATCATCGAGCAAAGACTTAAAAAGAAGATTTAGCCTGAAGGTTTGTACCTAAAGATAGCAGCTCCTCGTCCAGCAGGGAGAGGGCAGCTGAGGGTGCAGCTGCAGTCTTGGACTGAAGCTCGATGGTCGTCGATCCGCAGAGCAAGTCGCCCGAAAAGACCAGAGAGGAGGCTTGAGGTTCGTGCTGAGAAGGACTCTTGGTGTCAAGACCCACCAGGTCAATAAGGATCTCTGACTTGTTTGTGCCTGCAGAGCCTAAGAAATGGAGAAAAAACAGAGCAAGAAAGGCATTTGTTCAAATCAAATCTTGTTTCTATTGACTTTAACGCCTGTTCTACATATACACAGAGCTCTGATTTATGGTTTTTATAAAAACCAAAGGTTTTTATGTAGTAGAGCAAAGCAGAGTAGTGTCAAAAGCAAATAAAAAGAGAGTTTCAGAAGACTTTAAGTAGTAGTGTCTGAGACGGAGGGCTAAATGCAGAGTTCCTCCATATTTTCCTGTTAAAATTACATCCATTTCCTGACTCAGTCCTTTTCAGGCCAATTTTTATTAATCTGTGGTAGATATCCCCCACTGTGGTCAGGTTAAAGCAAAGAGAAAAAAGGACAAAAAGAAACAGTGAGGAAGAGAAAAAAAGTAAAATAAAGTTTCTTCTTCTATTCAATGCTATACAAACTGGCACAGCAACAAAACAGACTAAAAGGAAACATTTTGAGTACAATGCAAGAGCTAATAAAATAGAAAAAAAGAAAAGGCTGAATTTCATATACAGAGTTCATAGTTTGTACTTTGTATGTTTCAGAATGTTTCTGGGCTACAACTCTGCTTTTGACATCATGAAGTGACTGACCTTGCCTGCAGAAGTTTTCTAGCATTTCATCAACTTGTAAACTTTCTGTTTTTTTGTAAATTTGGCAGAACAAAGTGAAGACAAATCTAACGCATGTAGCACTAAATCAGAGCGAGTTATTAGCTATTTGATCAGCGCATCAGCAGTATTTAGAGTTTTCAAATCTGATAGTTCCCATTCACTCCTCTATGCAGACTTTACCTTGAGTGGCTGGAGTCCGAATCCCTTGTGCAACGTCGGCGTCTCCGCTGATGGACTGCCCTTCGACTATCTTCTTATAGGAATTAATTGCACTGGAGAGTTCATCATTGGCCTGCAAGATCTCTCCTGGTGTCGTTTTTTTTTGTAAACATTAGAGCAACAGTCAGGATGATACAAAGCAAAACTCTGGGTTCAATGTATTTCTGATACGTTTAAAAAAAAACAGATCGAAAACAAGAGAATGAAACCAGCTTTACCCAAGCTGCTGTCATCATCCTCGGTCTCAGTAGCCAGTTTAAATACTGTTTGTCTGAGCTTGTCACAGTCATTGTATAATTCCTGAAAATAATGAGACATAAAGTTGAAATTTTTAACACTGAAGAGAAATTTCAAAACACAGAGAAGCAACACTTTTCCTCTAAATCTTTATTGTATATACGTAAAATAAAATAGAACTTCCTCTGATACATAGATTTCACTCAGATGTTGCTCAGCATTATGAACGTTACAACAAAGCTTCCAGAAAGGTTAATAAAGGCCAACGAATGGCCTTTATTAACCCTTCATCACAAAACACAGACCTTTATAAGCTCCTTATCTTCCTCAGTGGAGTCTTCTGGGCTGAAGTGAGCGAGCATTTCATTAAGGAGCTTCACACTGTTGCTGACGGCCTCCAATGTGCTTTTTTGCTTTGCGGCTCGCTGTGATCGCACCTCGTCCTGTGACACACACTAGGTTTCAGTTGTGTGCGGATGAAAGTAGCTCTGATTAAATCTGAGCTAAACTCACCTCCTTCACCATGTTCTTGATGAGCCGATTCGCCTCTTGAAGATCTTCAGGTTTTTTGCTTTTCAGAAGTTCTGCTAATCTCTGCAGAGAAATTAGGGAAATGCTTTAATCAGCCAGACTCTCTTTCTACAGTCACAGCAGGCAGAAGAAGTAAGATTATCATCTCCCACAAACAACAACAACAAAAATGAAAGTTCTAGCAAGCCTAATCCGTGGATCAACTGCTGCCAGCACAATCTAAACAAAGTTTGTATTGTTTACATCGAGGACAAACCTAAATCCTGTTCGTGGAAAAACTGCACAATATTTTCATGTTATATTCTTGTACAATGCATTACTACTCATCTTGGGGTATTTTTACCCATTTTTAACACCTTTTCATTTTTGTAACTCAATGCTCCTGAATTTCAACAGTCTGGAACAATAAAGGAAACTTTTATTCTATTTAAATTGGACATTCTTTGGCTTGGGGCTATAGCAGAAAATCTTGGATATTCACACAAATACATAATTTGTTAAACTGACCTTGCTCTTTTTCTCATCGTCAAATACAGGATTCTTGGGACGTGGAGAAGGTGATGGGATTAATGTGGCATTCAGGGAGACTTCAGGGTCAACTACAATAATACCTAAAAAAAAATGTAAAAAAGCTCACGCAATTAAAAAAAGACTTCAAACTGTTGCAGTATTTGCTTACTGGAGCCACAGTTATACTTTACCCTGGGATTTCAGCATCTGATAGGCCTCACAGATCTTTGCTTCATCAGGAAGAGACACAGTCCAAGTATACAGCATCTCTATGACCTTCATCTTCACTTTGTCTGAAACTCTGTCTCCTAGGTACTGGAAACCAAAGGCTATTATTAGTTCAGCTTAGAATTGCACAAAGCATTAATGCCGATAATATCATCACGACCAAGGCTGCACAACATCAGGAATAAGCACAGATCCAAACCTGTTAAAGTTGTGCATGTGGTATTTGTTGGGGCATGTGGCAGGAATGATGATGCAGTGCAGGATTGTGTTTAACTCAGACCAGAGTGAAATGCCAGAAATGTTTTTCAGTGTCTGTTTTTCAAGAAGAGCATATCAATACATATTGGTTATTGGTCCTAACTGCATTAGGATGTTGATGTTGGAAAAATGTGTATATTGACACATCTGTGATCTTTGAGGATCTTGATCACCAACATCTATGCCTACATTCCCACAGCAGGCAAATGTGACCCAAATCCGTTTTTTTTTGTGGTTTTTTTTTTGCATATATACGACCATTAGAGAACCTTTTTCATGGCAGTCTGAACGGCCCAATTCTGATCATTTCATCCCCCCAAAAATCTGATTTGTGCCACTTCCATACACGGTACTCAATCAGATACGTATCCGATTGTTTTTAAAGTGGCTGAAGTCTGAACAGTCGTGCTGCATTTCATCTGACTTTGATGTCACTGAGATGAGACATACGTTATAATAATTCTGCACCAGAAAAAGCAAGACGGAGGAAAATAGCAGCTGACAGTCATAATTATAAGTTGTAGTTCCGACAACACGTCCAAACAGATTCTCCATAGAAGTGGCAGTCAATGCCCTACAAAAGGTTGTTTCTATCTGTTGTACTTTTTTTCATATCTTCCTTCTTATGATCTTGTGACAATCCTGTCGGCTCCCGTTGCTCAACAACTTTAAAATCCATCAATCTATCAGTGGCATTCATTACTGCTTCCATAAACAGAGAGCTGCTGTGGGATGAAAATGCTTTGGGTTGTAAACTTTGACAAATGTCAAAAATCAGATTTCAGCAAAAAAAAAAAAAAAATCAGATATGCACATCAAGACCTGCTATATAAACGTAGCCATCGTCAGGTGTAGGCATCGAGGTCAGCAGAAGCTCATACAAATTGCCAAACACAATATTAACCAGCAGAATTTTAATTCCTGGCACCTGAAATTTAAAAACCAACCAAATATTCTATCAAAGGAGTTCTTTGCTGTTGCAATACTGCACACATTGAAGTGATGACAACTGCAACTCGTTGTGTTGTGCAGCCCTGATCGTCACGATTTCTGAGGATATGAGTGTTAATGTTACTTACTTTGGGTGAGACCACCTTTATCAACTCGTTTAAAAACTTAAATTTTCCAACTTCATTATGAAATCGCCGTCCACAGTTTTTCATACATGCTTCAAGAACCTATGAAAGAATCCCAGCACTGTTAGCTTCATGCTGTAGGATGTAACATACAGGGGGTGGGGGCAAACACTGAAGCATTGAATGCGCCCACCGTTAGTGCTTGCATCGCCTCCCACTCCTGAGGAGACTGAATCTTGTGCGCCAGCAGTCTGACAGATATCTGAGGACTGAAAAATATCAAATAAAGTAAGAATGTAAAAGGAATTTTCAATACATGAGCTCACAAAGCAGCATGTATGCTTACAAAGGAGAGGTCACATACAACCTGATTCAATGGATATGACTGAATGCTAAGAGACAGATTGAGCTAAATGAATAAATGTGACAATACCCTTCCAGCTCTTTATTAATTTGATCACAGAAACCCATTATGTATTCCCAGTCTTCCTGTCTGTTGGAGGGATTGGTGGCTTTATCTGAAAAAGAGAAAATACAAACTCAAATGCTGAAACGCATCTCACCCTTGCATTTCAAAACCTCGTATCCTTACGTATCACTGCAGACTAACAGTCACTATACCTTATGTATTACGATTTGTAAACTTGGAATCTTATTATGTAGTACTACAATGTTTTACCATGGATATGGTGATGACACACAACTTTATGTTTCTGTGTCAACACATGGCAACAGTCACTAAGTGTGTCCATAATTGGTGGATGGGTTCAGAAATTCCACCAGCTTAATGCAGAAGAGAGAGAAGCTATTCTATTGTATTTGGTTACAGGACTCAACTGGATTCAATGAAGCTAAAAACCATGGAGCATGCATAAATGCAATGGCCTAGTTATGGACTGAAATCTGAATTTGAAAACTCTACAAAAAAGAAAAAAAAAGTCAAACTACATAGAAGTATCATCAACAAGGCAAATGTTTGGATTCTAAATTTCAGAGCTGCTTGTCAGGTACTAAATACCTGGACCCCTCAGGTTCAGAGGAAAGGTAAGGTAACCTTTTTTATATAGCACATTTTCAGCATCAAAGCCATTCAAAGTGCTTTACATTAGGGCTGTGTAAAAATATAGATTTTGCTATATATATCCATATTTTATTTCCTAGAAAAATATTGATATTCATCCGCAAGTATCGTAACATCCAACTGTCACCTTGCTCACTCACTGCTTGTTTCACCAGGACAGTGATTCGGTCATCAGGCTTAGAGTGATTAGGTGTCTAGGTTAAAAAGGTATCAAACTATTCAGAGCAGGTACTTGGTTCACTTTACTTTACAAATGTATGTAAGCTACAGTTTGTACTGTTTAAATTAAAAGAAACATGTTTTCTCTCCACTTCTTTGATTCATTTTGTCCAGCTGTCCACTTTCAGTCTGTGTCCAACC
>CAEGAF010141415.1:0-45018 GCA_903067075.1 Micropoecilia bifurca | reverse complement strand
CTGAGGTCCAACAGAACCAGAACCAGCACTGAGGTCCAACAGAACCAGAACCAGCACTGAGGTCCAACAGAACCAGAACCAGCACTGTGGTTCTCCCACAGTCTGTGTTTGTATGGATGTTATTGAACACTTTGACTAGGCCGTCTCCGTGCTGTCATCAGTGGGAAACACCTGACGAGAACCATGAGTTACTATCTGGGTCAGATCATTAATGACAGGCAGGACTGAATGTGAGGGTCAGAACTGGAGCTTCACTGACTTATCATGTCTTCCAGGGTTTTATAGTTAAGTAGCTGAAATTGGGTCATTTTTCCTTCATTTGTTCTGTTTGGGCCCAGCTTTGGTTCTGGCTTTGGACAGATTAATCCTCTGATCGTTTGAATTTTCTCTGAGAAGAAACTGGAGACTTGTTGCAGGCATTAGATTGAAGTTCAGGTGGAAACGTCACAGGAGGGTTTGTTAGCCTGTCAACAGTAGCAAATAAAGCTAAAGCTTTATTAATGTTTTTGTTTATGACATCTGCAAAGAAAGCCTCTCTTGCATGTTTTAGTGTTGTGTGATAGTCACTAGTCTTTCTTTGTAGATGTCATAATAAACGAGCATTTGAGTTTTACGCCATCTCCGTTTGGCCCTACAGCAGAGTTTACACAATTAGTGTGATTAACAAGGTTATACTCTGGGACTCTAGGGGTCGCTGCTGAGGCAAATATTTAGATCTGAATAGCATATTAGTCTCACTTTTGATGGCGGCGTCCAGTTAAGGAACCTTTATGTGTGACAAGAGAACAAACTGTCTCACTTTCTTTGGGTATAATTATGGCGATTCAGAGCCTCTTAGCAGGACATGTCTGGGTCTTTAGATTGAAGGACCTGGAGGAGAGGGGATTCTGAGGGTGAAAGGTAAAGTCTGAGCCACGGTGTGTCCGCTCCATGTTGGCCTGCTTCTCCTTGTTGTAGAAATTTTCTTTAACAAAGTCAGGAAAATCTGTTTCAAAAACCAGAGAACAAGACGAAGAATTAATATAATCTTAAGCTTCAGAGGGAGTTTGGTCTTCTACTTGGTTGCAGGCATGTCATTTATAAGGAAAATGGAACATTCAAGGTGCAAGCAAAGAAACAATTGAAATACTTTATTGTAATACAGAGACCAGAGAAACGGCTTAAGAAGACTGTCCACATGGGTTGGTAATCTTAAGTAACCATAGTAACCATGTTCCTCTGCATCCTCCAGGTCACTGTCAACAGTATGGTGGAGTTTTTCCAGACGGGGAAAGGCCTAGACCTGGAGGTCCTGACGTCGGCCACGCTGTCCAAACTGGAGCAGATCAAAGAGAAGACGGCTGCAGGTGAGACCAGCAGCAAGACGCTGCATCAGAGCAGCTGGCTCCACTGTCAGCCTCTGCTTGGTTCTGGTCTTTGCAGGTTTGTCTCATGTCATTGAGACACGGAAGGTCCTGGATCTGCAGATCGACCTGAAGCCGTCGTACCTGATCGTACCAAAGTCCGGCTTTTACAGCAGCGAGTCAGACCTGCTGATTGTGGACTTTGGCAGCTTCCAGGTCAGCTTCGTTTGCCTCTGAATTTGTTGAAATGTCTCCATGTTTCCTGAGTTTTAAACATCTTTAGTCAGAGCTCAGGGATGTTTGGTCCAAACCAAACGCTCCATTCTTGCTGAGAGACGGAGCGACGCTTTAACCCAGGTTGTGTTGCAGCTGCACAGCGTAGACCAGAGCAGCCGGAGTTCAACGTCCTCCTCGTCTCTGGAGGAGATCATGGATCGAGCCTATGAGCGTTACGACGTGGGGCTGAGGAAGGTCCAGCTGCTCTACAGCAAGTCAGGTCAGAGGTCACAGCAGGTCGGCTTCAGATTCAGTTGATGCAGATGATCTGAGGCAGCAAACCGCTTTCAGGAGAGGCCTGGAAGGCGGCGCGGCTGCAGGGTTCCTCGGCGCAGCACGTCCTGCGGCCCATGGACCTCAGGCTGCACCTGGCCAAGTGCATGGTGGAGAAGGACGTCCGCATGCCCAGGTAAGAGCCTGGCCCTGTCTCCAGGTACCAGCCTGGCACAGGTACGAGCCTGGCCCAGGTAAGAGCCTGGCCCCGCCTCCAGGTACGAGCCTGGCCCCGCCTCCAGGTAGGAGCCTGGCCCCGCCTCCAGGTACGAGCCTGGCCCCGCCTCCAGGTAGGAGCCTGGCCCCGCCTCCAGGTAGGAGCCTGGCCCCGCCTCCAGGTAAGAGCCTGGCCCCGCCTCCAGGTACGAGCCTGGCCCCGCCTCCAGGTACGAGCCTGGCCCAGGTACGAGTCTGGCCCCGCCTCCAGGTAAGAGCCTGGCCCCGCCTCCAGGTAGGAGCCTGGCCCCGCCTCCAGGTAAGAGCCTGGCCCCGCCTCCAGGTGCGAGCCTGGCCCCGCCTCCAGGTAAGAGCCTGGCCCCGCCTCCTCGCTGCCTGGCTCCGGGGCTGAAGCCGTTTCCTGTGCGCAGGTTCAAGGTGTCTGGCGAGTTGCCGCTCATGCATGTCAGAATCTCAGACCAGAAGATCCGGAGCGTCTTGGAGCTGGTGGACAGCGTCCCGCTGCCCTCGGCCGGCTCTGCTCCTTCCAGCCCCACCGAGAAGGTCAGCTGTCCTAGTCCAATCCCTGGACCCCCACTGCATCATTACTGCAGATGTTTGTGAAATAATGAATGAAAACTGGAGGAGCAGAAAGAGTTTAGAGGAGAAAAAACATTCAGGGAAACCGGAATAACTGTTCATTTATTTTGTTCATTTATGTGACACAAACCTGAACAAATATCTGAAGTAGCTTATGATTGAAACCACTCAGCTGTTGCCGTTGGCGACGCTGCGTCCTCTGGCTCAGAGTCTCAGCCCCGCCTTCCTGGACGCCTTCGAGACAGGTGAGCTGCTGCTTCGCTCCACCCTGGACCCGGACAGGATGCCGTCTCACCGTCTGTCCTCCCCGTCCGTCTGTCCTCCAGACTCTGAAGAAGACGGCGGAGAGAAACTGACGGATCTCCAGCGGTCAGCTGACGAGGAATTCGTCAACGTTCACTTCCAGTTCGAGCTCAGAGAGGTCAGCTGGTGCTGCTGGGCTGAGGCGGCTGCTGGGGTCAGCGAGGAGTGACCTCTGACCTCGTGTCTTCAGGTTCTGCTGGAGCTGACCCGGCAGGAGGACCAGGAGAAGACGGTTCTGTCCTTCAACGTCTCTCAGCTCGGAGCCCAGGGGAAACTGCGAGGCTTCGATCAGAGCGTCGCCGCGTACCTGCGGCGCGTTGCCGTTGACTACCACGATGTTCCAGGTGAGCTGAGCTGCTACCTGCCGACGCGGCTGGTTCTGGCTGGTTCTGGCTGGTTCTGGTTCTGACTGACTAAGTTCAATAAAAGTTCAGATTTCTTTGAGTAAAACGTTTCGGCCTTTCAGCCACAAGTCAAGTTGGAGCCGAAATATCAAAGCATAGAAAATAAAAAGTTTCATGATGCAAAGTTGGAACAAAGACGAAATCTTGGTTTTGGTCGACCCGATTGTTTCTGCGGCCAGTTTGAAACCAGACGACTGTTTATGGTTCACATCATGAAGCTGTTTGTTCTGGAGGTTCTGACTCGGTTCTGCTCTGGGTCCAGTTGGACGGAAAGATTCTTCTCCCATGTTATCGGACTCACCTGGGTTTGACCTTCGACCTCACGGCTCAGTTACAGCTGGCCACGCCTCCACATCCGTCTCACCTGAATGTCTGCTGACCTTCCTCAGCTCGGAGTCTTCATCACTTTCAATGTGATGAAGAATCCGAGGTCTTCATCGCCTGCTGCCTCAGGACAGTCCGGGTCCAGAACCGGATCTTTGGCTCTGGGCTCTTGTGAAGCCGTTCACTGTCTCAGCGTTGGTTGAATCTGGTGTTTGACCTTTCAGGGGTCAGCGGTCCTCTGCACCTCATCAGCTCCTCCCAGCAGCAGGACTCCAACCTGCTGAAGGTGGAGTTCATCAAGGTGAGCTGACCGACCCTCAGGTTTACTGTGGGAGGAGCTAAAGGCTCATGGGGGCTAACGGCTAAGGGGGAGGAGCTAAAGGCTCATGGGGGCTAACGGCTAAGTGGGAGGAGCTAAAGGCTCATGGGGCTAACGGCTAAGGGGGAGGAGCTAAAGGCTCATGGGGGCTAACGGCTAAGGGGGAGGAGCTAAAGGCTCATGGATGCTAACGGCTAGGGGGAGGAGCTAAAGGCTCAATGGGGCTAACGGCTAAGTGGGAGGAGCTAATGGCTCATGGGAGCTAACGGCTAAGGGGGAGGAGCTAAAGGCTCATGGGGCTAACGGCTAAGTGGGAGGAGCTAAAGGCTCATGGGGGCTAACGGCTAAGGGGGAGGAGCTAAAGGCTCATGGATGCTAACAGCTAGGGGGAGGAGCTAAAGGCTCATGGGGGCTAACGGCTAAGTGGGAGGAGCTAATGGCTCATGGGAGCTAACGGCTAAGGGGGAGGCGCTAAAGGCTCATGGGGAGGAGCTAAAGGCTCATGGGGGCTAACGGCTAAGTGGGAGGAGCTAACGGCTGTGTTTGTGTCGCTGCAGGCCGACCCCAACGGTCCCAGTTTCCAGACTCTGTTCAACAACACAGAGCAGACGCTGAAGGTGGGTTTTAGTGCTTCACGGTTTCCAGGCAGGTGCCGGTCGGTATCCAGGTGTTACAGGTGGTTCTGCTGTTCCAGGTGGAAGTTTCCTCTTTGGACTTCCTGCTTCATACCAAAGCTCTGCTCGCGACCATTAGCTACCTGAACAGCGCCGTGCCACCGCGGCTCAGCGCCACGCGGGACCAGGACGCTGAGAAGCAGGTCCAGAAGATGCAGCAGAGTCGGACAGGTGAGTCTCAATAAACTGTAATATCATCAACCAGTTTATTCTACTATTAAACTCATATTAAGGTTCATGGCCCTTACAGGTAAACCCTTAAGGTAAATTCATATGCCAGGCAGGTCTAAAATAATGGCTTAGTTTGAGCAACATTAGTCCTCTGTGTAGAGATGGAACATTAGCAGGCTGTCAGCATGGACAGGTCAAAGGTCATCAGTGTTTCCGCCAGCGATACGGAGTCTTGTCTATCTCCGCTCTGCAGCTGACGCCTTCACCTGAGCAGCCAAGCCGCATCGCTAGCTCAGCGAGTGTGAGCTCACTCCAAACCTTCAAAGCGCCAAAACCAAAGCTGAATGAAAACACACCTGCTGGGTCAGGTACGCTGGCCTGGGGGTGAACAGGAGCAGGTAGCTGCCCCCCCGACATGCAGAAAAGTAAAATCGATGTCTGAGGGAAAATGGCCTCCACAACCCTTAGGCAAAACACCTGGGTGGCCTTAGCCCCGCCTTCCAGCCGCAGCTCCTCCCCTCTCAGCTCCTCCAGACTAGCCAGCAGCAATTAGCAGTCAGCTGCTGAGATCATCATAGGAGCTGCTGCTCAGAGCAATGCTGGTAAAAACGTGAAAGAGTTAATAGAGGAGCCATGTTGGGATGACTTCCTGGAGGCGGAGCTTCAGAAAGCAGGAGGTTCTTAAAGAGACAGATGCCTAATTTCAAGGCGCTAAATGAGGAAGTAAAACTGCTTTTGTCATATTTGATATGTGTGGCATTTTTATACCAGCTGAATGTAACATTCACTGGATTTCTCTATAAATTGGCACTAAAAACATAGAACTTCTCCTTTAATCCCAAATGTTTTCATCAACCAGAAAATCATTATAGTTCATCTTTTCCACAAATTACTGGGAATAAAACTTTGTTCAGCTCTGATCCTCAGTTTTCCCACTGCTGCTTTTTCTAACAGTTTCTTCTTCCAGTAAACTTCTGTGTGTGTTGCTGCAGAGTCTAAAGGAAGTAAAGATGGCGGCGGCATCTTCAGCTTCAGGCTCTTCGCCATGTTGGGCTGCTTCCATGTTGAGGTGTGCGATGACCGTTGTAGCATTGCTGACATCAGAGTCCAGGGTATGAATCACTTCCTGTCAGCTGACTTCCTGTCGAAGCACCGATCTAACCTAAGCCGTGTCGCCTCCTCTCAGGCGTCGACGCCTCGGTGTCTGTGCAGGCGAAGGAAACGGAGGTGACCGCCCGCCTCAGAGACATCGTGGTGACGGACGCCAACCCCAAGACCGTCCACAGGAAGGTCAGCAGGACATGGGGACGGGACGCCATCTGCTGAGGCTGCAGCGAGGAGCAACAGGAAGTGATGTAACCTTCTCCATCCTACAGGCCGTGTCCATCGTAGGCGAGGAGGTGTTCAGCTTCAAGCTGTCCTTGTTTCCGGGGGCGACGCAAGGGGACAGATACAGAGACATGTCAAAAGTGGACGGGAAGGTCACCTTGAGTCTGGGCTGCATCCAGATCGTCTATCTGCACAAGTTCTTCATGTCCCTCCTGGTCAGCAGCCACAGCAACACACACACAAACACACACACACACACACACACACACACACACACACACACACACACACACACACACACACACACACACACACACACGTAAATCCCATCTCATTACTGGGGGGACCATAAACAGGGATGTTTTTTTAAGAACAAGTAGCAATAAAAAACAAAAGTGTTTTTCTCAGTAAACAACCAGCTGAGACCCACAGAGTCAAACTAAGATTTAAATGTTTAAATATGAGTTTGGTTCAAAGATCTAATCTTTGCTCCACCTTCACCAAAGCTTAAGGCTCCAAATAAAAACAAGTCTTAATAAGTAACTCTACATAATAAAATTCCTCATAAATATTGGTGATTCTCAATACAAATCATGTGTTACTTAAATTATAACTTAAGTTGCTTTAAACTTTTATTTTCGTTGGGTTTTTATCTCCTGGATGGCTGAGAACATATAAATATGTAGGAACTGAATAACTGGGAAGTATCATAACTTCAACTTAAAGGTCAGAACCAGAGTTTTCTAGAAAAATATTCAGATTTTATTTTGTGGTTTTAAAGGCTCTACATTGAAAATGGTAATAAATAAAGACTATTAAATAAAGACGTACTTGATTTTGTTTTACTGCCAGCTGCAGTCGGCCCTTTGCTCTCGGCTCCCTTACTGACTGTTAGCTAATGCTATCGCTGAGCCGCTCCTGTTTCAAACTCTTCTTATTAAAGTAAGAGTTAGAGCTAAATAAAATTGAAATATTGGATACTTTCTACAGATGGAGCCAAGTCTATGAAAGCAATGTAGCAGTTTAGCTAGTTTTGATTTCCAAGGCATAATGTGGCAGTTTATCATGATTCAGTCAAAGTAATGAAATAAACAAACATTGACAACAGTTTGTTTGTTGTCAATGTGTTTCTTCCTATTAAGCAATTAAAGTAAATAAAACGTGTTTAATGTCTTTTTCATTAAGTATTTACTTATTGGAGGTTTTTTGTTAGTGCTGCAGAGCCACAGCTAACAACTAACAGCTAGCTCCTCACTTAGCGGCTCTAAGTTAGCCGGTGTTGTTCAGCAGCTGTTGTTCCAGCTTCACTTTGGACTGAACCATTGTTCTAACAATGAGGGCGGCTAATAATTAATAATTATTTTTTTCTTAGATGAATGGCAGATTTACTTTGTTTTTTGTTTCTATTGTCTTTTTATATTGAAATTGTTTAAATTAAATACAAGGATTCTTTCATTGGACAATTCTGGACTCTTCCAAGATTGCGGGGTGGGGGGTGGGGGGGGGGCTGGGGGGGGAGTCGGGACCGCCGACCCCCAGGGGATTCACACACATTCACCCCTTCAGGTTCGGTGTGTGAACCGGGAGGTTCTGCTCTGACCGTTGGACCTGATGAAAAAAGATCAGCAGGATTTAACCTGGATCGGTTCCCATGGCAACGCAGCCAGTCACCCTGTCTCTGTGTAGCTTTGCTCTGATTGGTCGGTTTAAACGTCATTGGTTGTGAGATGTTAGTGAATAATCGGGCCGGTTCTGTTCCCACTGTGGAATCAGATTGTTTAGTTTGTCTCTCACATAGGGTCACAAGTATACATACACCTCTACTAATATTTGACTAGATGTTTATGAGCAAGTTGCACCTCAAACAAACCATCAACCAGCTTCTGGCTGATATCTGAGCTCGGCTGCGCTGAACTGGGAAAGTTTACGTAAACTGGTTGGTTTCCAGTAGCACCAGCTTCTAATCATAGTGCATGCATTTCTGACCGAGTTGAGGTCAAAGGTTAGGGCCTGATTCTGCTATTAAAGCTAGTTGAGATGTTTGCTGGACCGTCTGCTGGAACCTGCAGGTGGTTCAGCTTTACTCCATCCAGGTTGGGCAACGCAGCCACACAGCCTGATGCTGCCATTACCGTGCTTAAGGTCTAAAAGCCTCACTTCCTCTAAATATCTCATCGAAGCAGCTCCATGTCTGTCTCTTGGGATCATCAGCAGCCTCTCTGAACATCAATCAATCAATCAATCAATCAATCAATCAATCAATCAATCAATCAATCAATCAATCAATCAATCAATCAATCAACATGGTGAAACTAGTTTCCCTGCGGAAAATGATTCTGGTCTCTAGCAGCTAATGGTTCCTGACATTCTGTTGCTGAACTTACCTTTCCAAAGGAGTAGTTAGTTTGGGGTCATTTGAGGTCAGTGTGGGGTCATGGGTGGGGCAGTAGCGGCAACAGGAAGCAGTAGTAGCGGTGATGTCACTTCCTGAGCTGAAGGAAGCGATGAATGCAGCCTGTAGGCACCTTTCAGATTTAGATGCAGCTGCGGGTTAAAGCCTGAATGTTTCGTATCTGTTCTCTGTTGCATGTTCTCCTCACCTGTTGTCTCTAATGTCTTCTGTCTTGTTGGTGTGTTTTGTCCCTACAGGCTTCCTTTAGCTTTCAGTACCCGTCAGCTGATGAGGTACAGCATCCAGCATGCAGCTCTGAACTGCATCAAACCTCCTGCTTTCACCCTCAGCTCTCCTATAAACTCATCTGGTTTAAGGTCCCTGTGGCCTGGTTTACCCCGTCCTGAACTCAAGTTAACCTCGACCCATTCGGACTCACAAGGAGAACCCAACATTAGCAAACTGGAAGCATCTAACCAACCTGCGTGCAACACCACCCAGGCTTTGTTATCATGAACACCTGCAGTTCGTAACACGACTAAAGCAGAAGTTCTATTGGACCTCTATGGTTCTGATAAGGGATCTGACTCCAATTTGCTCTTTCTGTCTGAAGGTCAGGAGGTTGAGCCAGTTAGATCCAAAGCTCTAACTCCTAAAACTGGTTGGGGATTTGAACATCCTGGACCTGCTGTTAGAGAAACCCAGGCCGATTGGTTCTGATTTGGTCAGAACAGGAAGTTACTTCTAACAGCAAATGCAGATAACTGGGGAGTAGTAGGAGAACGTAGCAGAGTGAGTGGTCAGTTTGTCCCCAGCAGCATAACTGCAGAGACGGATCAGGAAAACCTCAGCCAGTCCATCAGCTTCATCAGACAGGAAGGTTTTAATACTAGTCTAGAAAGTCTCCAGGGTGTCGCCTCCGTAAACCGAGCATCTGCCTCCCATTCTATGCCTGGATCTCTAGGAGCCAGCAGGCTGGTACCAAGCGGTTCTGGTAGGAACTTCTGGACCAGTTAAATCTCTGATGGAGCTGCTTATTAGGGGCTTTATATGTGAGAATTTGAGATCATAATCTGGAGCCAATAAAGGGAAGATAAAATAGTAGAATTATGATCAGTATTTTTCACTTCCACCAGAACAGTAACAGCATTTTGGATGCTGCTACTGTTCTGGTCTAACCCTACATGATCAGATTCACTGCTGGACACCATGTTTATAATATTTCAGAGATGCAAAAAGAAATGGCTAGAAACCTCTTAATATGAGATCTAAATGACATATCCTGGTCAAAAATAATACAGAGGTCCATTACTTTTTCATGGGAGGTAAATTTATTCCAATCCAAATCAGTGATTGACTAAACAGGTTCTTTTTCAAAGGTTTTGGTCCAAAAACAACATCAAAGTTTAGAGTCTTCCAGTTTTTAAGACTGGAGCCCCCCAAATGGATTGGATTGATTAGGATTTCTGGATGTCTACATTGGACAATCCCATATGTTTACTAGTGGAAGCAAGCCAAGCACTGAACCTTACTTGTTCTCCACCAGTACCTCTGAAGCTTGAGGAAGTTTAACTTGAACTGGATTCTGTTGGGCAAAGCAGACTCAAACGAGTCTAGATGTTCTACTTGTCAGATCTAGTGCATGTGTTGATTTATTGAGGAGAGTTGAGAGTCGTTTTTGTTTAACCCTTGAGTGCACCTCCACTGGTCCTGGTGCCTAAACTGGTCCTGGTGTCTCCAGTAATTCTGGTGCCTAAACACCTCCTGGTACCTCCACTGGTCCTGGTGCCTAAACTGGTCCTGGTTCGTCCAATGGTCCTGGTGCCTAAACTGGTCCTGGTTCATCCAATGGTCCTGGTGCCTAAACTGGTCCTGGTACCTAAACTGGTCCTGGTTCATCCACTGGTCCTGGTTCCTCCACTGGTCCTGGTACCTAAACTGGTCCTGGTGCCTCCAGACCTGTTAGACCATCAGCCGTTCAGACTGGAATCTCTAGTCTAGTGCAGCAGGAACCGATGGAGCTCTAAATGAATGTTTTCCATGCCTGAATACACCAAGGCCTCATTTCTCTACATGTGCTATGCAACTCACTCAACTGCCATCATTAACCTCACCTGTTCACTGCCATGTCCCCTCTGTCACATGACCAGTGCCTGAATGACCTCACTTCCTTACATGAATTTGTTCCTCACCTGTTTCCTAAATGTGGAGCTTCTTTTATGAACCTTCAAACAGCTTTTATTGCAAAGCCAACATTCAGTTTTAGCATCTTTTAGCTCAGTGACTTTTTATTGTGTCTTCAGAGATTTGAAGCCATTGTTTCTTAGCTGTTTTCAGAAGGTTCATATTGCAGTCATCATATTTATTAAAAAGAAACAACCTGATTACTCCATACAAGCAGTGAACGCCTCGGCCAAATACAAGGCCTCACGCTCGACTGTCTGTGTTCCAGATGTTCATTGACAACTTTCAGACGGCTAAAGAGGCTCTGAGCGCCGCCACTTCTCAGGCCGCAGAGAGAGCCGCATCCAGCGTCCGAGACTTCGCTCAGAAGAGTTTCCGTCTGACCACGGACATCAGGCTGAAGGCTCCCCTCATCATTGTCCCTCAGTCCTCCACCTCCCAGAATGCCTTGGTGGTGGATCTGGGGCTGATCACGGTGGAAAACAGCTTTGCTCTGCGGCCAGGTGAAGGGTTACCTCTGCCGGCCGTGGTGGAGAAGATGGACATAAAGCTGACTCAGCTGAAACTCTGCAGGTATTGATCCAATCTGCAAGGAAGTCAAACAAGAAACATCTGCAGAAAACCATTCAGGAACTCTATTGTCTGAAAGAGTTATCTTCTCCCTGAAACCTTCAATTGTTACAGACTAGTAGCTAAACGGTCAGTTAGTGACTAGTAGCTAAATGGTCAGTTAGCGCTTAGGAGCTAAATGGTCAGTTAGCGACTAGGAGCTAAGCGGTTAGCGCTTAGGAAGTGCACTTCTGTACACCTCTTGAAGTTCAGGGACTCTGGAGAAGTCCTCAACCTCATGAATATGTTCACTGCAGAGGAGATAGTCTGAGGACATGGAGACTGTCTTCGTCTTTGCTATATTTCTACAGCTGATGGAAGTAGGACAATTTTGCAAATTAGTCTATTGACAGCCTTGCTCCCCTAGTTGCTCAGGTTGCCTTAATTGCCCTTGTTGACCTGGTTGCCCTACTTGGAAGAGTCGGAGTGTTTGGCAAACGCAAAGTTCTGCATCAGAACTGATTTCGGTCTTTGACTTGATCACGAAAGTTGAGTGGAAGAATGGAGGGGTTTTGTTGTCAAGTTGCCTCTCAGTTAAAGGGCCAGACGCTAAGCAGTCAGCAGCTTCTCCAAACCAGAATGAAGCTTTCATGATTTAGTGTGTGTTGTTGTTCCTGAATGTTTATGTCTTTCAATGTTTTCTTCTCTGTAGTGCAGCAGCTTTGGGAAGTGGCAACCTGAAATATTTCAAACTGTTGGAGTTAAGCTGAGTCTGTAATGAAGCTGGAAAAGGGAAGTTTCTGGTTCTGCCTCCTGGAAGAATCAAAAGCGATTTGATGTTCCTGTGGTTTCAGAAAAACGCCAGAGCTTGACTTTCCTCCCAAAGACATTGAGATCCTTCAGCCAATCAACGTAGAGCTGCTGGTCACCAGAAACCTGGCTGCTTCCTGGCTGACCAAGATCCCTGCTGTCCAGGTTCAGGGCATCCTGCGCTCCCTCAGAGTGAGTTTCTGTGCACCAATTAGGACGTCGTCCTCGTCAAGACACTGACCTGACCCCCTGGACCTGCAGGTGAGTCTAGGGGAAGAGGAGCTGGGCGTGCTGATGAAGATCCTGGTGGAG
Source organism: Micropoecilia bifurca (assembly GCA_903067075.1). NCBI lineage: Eukaryota > Metazoa > Chordata > Actinopteri > Cyprinodontiformes > Poeciliidae > Micropoecilia > Micropoecilia bifurca. The sequence continues at coordinate 32,599 of CAEGAF010141415.1, read as the reverse complement.
AACATCGGAGAGGGAAGTAAAGACTCCGGCGCCGACGTCAGGTTGGCAGCAACCGCAGGTATGTTCGGCTCTTGGAGGCTCACCCTAACCCCCAGCTACATCACTGTGAAATATGGTGGAGGATCTGTGATGCTGTGGGCCTGTTTCCAAAGACCTAGGAACCTTGATAGAGTAAAATAGGTCAGTAATTGATCTCTAACCAGAGATCCAGAGCATGGAGCCAAGTCCACTCAGACAGTAGCCCAACCTTCCTCCATGGTCGTCTCTCTCTGAAGAGCAGTTGAGACTCAGGGCCATCTAGAGCAGTTGTCCCCAAACCCCAGGCTGTGGACCAGTACCGGTCCGTGGACCTACTGGTATTGGGGTCCACAAGAAATAATGAAATATTTCAGTTTTACGTATCATCTGAGTCTGAAGGATTTTTATTTTGAAAAGCCTTTAACCGGATTCTCTCGGGTTATGTCTTGCACACCAACGCAAGCAAATGAGTAAGAAACAGATCAGATGTCTTTGGAAAGTTTCTTAGCAAAGGGGAAAAGGTCCAGAGAGACAGGAGGATGGATTCATCCTGAACCAGTAGGTGAGTCTCACATTACAAGCTGCTCTGCGTAACATGCAGCGACCGGCTGCTAATGAGGGAATGAAGCTTCAAGCTGTTACACCACATAGTGACCAAGCAGGTTGTGGATATAAGCAACACTTCAGCTGTCATTGACTCTCATCACTATGATGAACCGTCTGGTAGCAGAGAAACAAGCTCAGGGCTCCGTTAGTCGTTATCGTGAGTTAAAATGTTCATGAAAGTAAAATGTTTGTTTTTGTGTTGTATCTTATTTTGAAGGGATATGTAAACGTTACCATAGGGACCAAAGTCAGAGCGTTTGGGCAGAGGAGATGAGTAGAGCTTGTGAGTCTTAAGTCTGGTTTAGATGGAAAGATTTAAGAATGTCACTGATTCTCCAAACCTCTGTGACCACAGAGCTGATAAAAGTCCAACAGGTTCGATCGGCTCGTGTTCAGCCACAAGGCAGGAGCAACACGAACCGATTCCAGAGGATAATCCAGTAAAAAACCCCACATGGCGGGAATTTATAATAACCAAACACGGATGATGATGTAGAAACAATAGTGATAGTTTGTGGAGTCATTTTAAGAGATAAAAGACGTAACAAAAAGAAAAGGCGGTGGATGAAAAACTGTGTTTTTTCATAGTAAATATTTTTCTTATACTATGTTTAAATTGTTTTCTGGTCACATTTAGCCTCACTGCTCGATTGTATGATTGTGTTTTTACTGTTTTGATGTTTACATTGTGGCCACAAAGTAATGGATAAAGAGTCTACACTACTTTTACCATCTTGCCATGTGGACCAGGCTTTAGTGCAAAATAATGTTGTGTTTTACTAGTCATAGCTGCCTTGTGGCTCATGTCAGGGCCAAACCCAGGCTGAATGAAGAAACTTATTGTTATAACTGTGCAGGTTAATGAGAGCTGAAAAGTTACCGGGTTTATCAACTGTGGTACCAGTTTCGCTCCAGTCCTTCTCCTTATCATTTCTGTTGATATTCCTTGAATGAATAAACATTCGGCATCTTTATTCCCCTCCATGCTTATGTTGCCGCGCTGTCTGATTGGCTGCCAGTCGGGGAAAACCACACGCTGCGATAGTCGGGCCTAGACAATGCAACCTGTTGAATATGCCCAATTTTAGATTGGAGCGGTTCTACCGATTGGACCCGATCAGTTGTAACCCTTCACACTACAAGGTGATTGGTTACGATTATCGCAAGTGGAAATCTTAGAACTCGGAATGTTCTGCGATTGTCGTAAATGGAAAATTGGTTCAAAAAATTGAAAATGGTGCCATGTGTACTAGGCTTTAGCGGCACACCAACATATAAAAGTCCTGCCCTTCCCTCCTCCCGGCCGCAGTAAAATTGCCAAGCCTGGACTGGTCTGCGGTTATAAAAAGGTTGGGTACCATTCATCTACAGGCCAGAGGTTCTCAACCCGAGGAAATGTTGGAGAACAGCTGCTGTCCTAAAGTGGAGGCGACTGAGAGGAGTAGCTCCGTATTGTTGCTCACTTTGGGCCTGAAGAAGACAATCTGGAAATGTTGGCTGCAAAGCGAAGCAGTTTGATGAAACGCTGTGCCTCTCTACGCTTGAAGGGAGAGCTGCAGATCAGGGGATCTAGAGGGATTCTCCTGGAGGAACTGGTTCAATTTGGAGCTTCAGATTAGTTAAAATTACTTGAAGACCTAAACCTGAGTTTACCTTCACAGGGAAGGCGGAGCTTAGCGGGCAGCCAGAACCGGAGCCGCGACGGTCTGATGGTCAGACGGCCTCTGCCAGTGAAGAACCGCCTGCAGACGACGTCGTCAAAGTTCTGGTTGACTTTGAAGTCAAAGAGGTGACGGATTGACCATGTCAGAGGTCACCTGCTCCTGGTCGATGCTCCACCGTTCTGCTTCCTGTTGCAGGTGTTGCTGTCCCTCAAGAAGCGCCTTGGCCAGCATGAGGCGCCGTTCCTGGTGTTCCAACTCGACCAGCTGGGAATCCACACCAAGGTCCGCATGTTCGACCTGAGCGCCACCACCTACATCAGACAGGTTTCCATGAAGAGCCTAGAGTTCCAAGGTCAGACTGGGACTGGTCACTGGGTTCTACTGGTACCTGCCCAATAGAACCCGGTCATGATTCAGGTTTATGTTGTTCCCCCTGGTTCCAGACGCCGGCGGCGACCCGCTGTGTCTCATCAGCTCCTCGGCCGAGTCTGGCGCCGAGCTGCTCAAGGTGGAGTTCTGCAAGGTAGAGGAACCCGACGATCCTGCTGGGCTGGTTCTGATTCTGTTCTGGTTCTGGTTTGAGTCTCTCTGCTCCATGTTTTCCTAGGCAGACCGCACCGGACCAGAGTTCTGCTCCGTCTACAAGAACACGGAGCAAAGGATCCGGGTGAGTCCGACCCGGGCTGACGAGACGTTCAGGATCCTTCCGAGTGTCGGATTTAATGAACTTTAGACCAAATTCTGCTGGACAGATAGTCTGTCCAGCTATCATCCATCTGCCTGTCCATCAATCCGGATCTTTACAGTGTTCCTTTGGTCTTCAGGTCTGAGTGTCCTCAGTCTCTCCTGAGGACTTCAGGGTTTGTCTTGGTATGTCCTCAGGTGATGTTCTCGTCTCTGGACGTCCTGCTCCACACCCAGGCTCTCCTGTCCGCCGCCAACTTCCTGTCCATGTCTCTGTCATCGTCCAGCAGCGTCCCACCTGCAGAGAAGGACATCCGGCTGAAGACAGAAGGCAAGATGGCGACTCCCAGGTCCGGTCAGTATCTGTCCACGCAGCCTGAGCCGAACCCGCGGCAGGTTCAGAGCTAATCCGAGGCCGTGATGTGTCACACAGGTGTCCCAGTCTCGCATGCAGACCCGGAGTTGGTGGACCTGAAGGCGACGATGACGCTGGGAGCCTTCAACATCCTGGTGTGTGACCAGACCTCCAACATGGCTGACATCAGAGTCACAGGTGAGGACCATTAGCCTGACGCTACAGCTGCGTCATGCATGTCCTCAGACCTGTGATTTCGTCCTCAGGGTTGGACAGCTCGCTGCTGAGGCGAGGCGATCAGACACAGATATCGGCCCGGCTGCGGGACGTCGTCGTCCTGGACGTAGATCCCAGGTCCGTCCACAAGGAGGTGAGAGCAGGTCGCTTCAGGTTGCAAGGCTTGAATCAAAAACCAGATTCACTCCACAGCGGACTCTCCTGCCACGACCACCAAATACCAGGAAGTTGCCAATGAAAATCTGACAATTGTGGCATCCATCTATTTTCATCCTGCAGAGTCAGGAAGCAGAACCTCGTCTGTCTGCAGAGCCTCCATCTCTGTAGGCGGCGCAGTCGTCTCATGTTTCATCTCTGTTTCAGCAGCCATGTTGGTGATAGTAGAGCCAGGTGGCCCCGCATGTCCCCTAATGTCTCCCCTGTCCTGCAGGCCGTCTCCATCGTGGGAGACGAGGTGTTCAGCTTCAGCATGAGTCTGACTCCCAACGCCACCGAGGGCGTCGGCTACGCCGACACCTCTAAGACGGACGGCCAGGTGAAGCTGAGGGTGGGGTGTGTCCGGGTGGTCTACCTGCACAGGTTCATCATGTCTCTGCTGGTGAGTCTGGAGGACAGAAGGACGTCCTCCTGTTTTCTCTTCGACCAGTTAGCCTCATTTTCTAAGCTTTTGTCTTTTTTCTCTCAGAACTTCAGCAACAACTTCCAGGCAGCAAAAGAGGCGCTGAGCTCGGCGACGGCGCAGGCTGCAGAGAAAGCTGCGTCCAGCGTCTTGGCCCAGAGGACGTTCCGTCTGTCCTTGGACGTCTGGGTGAAGGCTCCCCTCATCGTCATCCCCCAGTCCTCCACTTCCCTTAATGCACTTGTGATGGACCTGGGTCTCATTACGGTGCGGAACAGTTTCTCCGTGCTGCCGGCGGGAGAGCGCCCCCTGCCTGCTGTCGTCGACAATATGGCTGTGCAGCTGTCTGAGCTGCACCTGTCCAGGTGAGCCGACCCGAGTCCGACCGGACCGGGTCTCCGCCTAAGAGAGGCTTTGCCAGTGGAAACGCCTGACCCGCGTTGCCCCGCTGTCCTCCAGAACCTGGCTGGACTCCGGGTCCGAGACGCCGAGCGTCGAGCTGCTGAGGCCGGTGAACCTGCAGCTCAGCATCAGGAGGAACCTGGCGGCATCCTGGTACCACAAGATGGCCGCCGTGGAGCTGGACGGAGACCTGAGGCCCACGGAGGTATGGGGGAAAGCTCGAGGTCAGAGGTCAGAGTTCAGGTCAGGGTTGACCCACATAATCACTCCTCCACCACCATGCTTCACAGCATCAGGTGTTTCTGCTGTGGGTTTGGTTCTGTCCATTCTGGTTCCCCTCCTGAAGGCTAACAGGCTAACTACTCCAGGCTAGCTCTGCAGGTGAGAAGAGGCCCAGGTTCTGCTCCTGGTTCTGACCCGGTATCTGTGTGTGCAGCTGGAGCTCAGCCAGGACGACCTCAGAGTCACACTGCAGATCCTGACGGAGAACCTGGCAGAAGCCGGCAGTCTGGATGGCGGCGCCGCCCCAAAGGAGGTCCGCCTGCAGGTTCCAGCGGCCGCGGCGCCCCCTGCAGGTTGGACAACCGCAAGCGAACCCTGAACCGGGCCGACGTGGGTCGCATGTGGAGTTAAAAGCCACCTGTGTTCTACCTGTGCAGGTGAGCCTGGGAGAGGAGAGCGAGACGAGGATGAAGCCGTGGAGACGCTGAGGTTTTCCTTCAACATTCAGTCTCTGGGTCTGGTTCTGTACCATGACGACCCGAAACAGGTGAGTAAGGCTGCATCCGGCCCGGCTTGTTCCTGTCTAGTTGGTCTCACTGTTGCACCTGTTCCCAGCAGCCTGCGGGCTTTGGCCACCAGCAGAACCTCAGACTGGGTCAGCTGGTTCTGCGTCTGATGAAGGCTTCAGGACGGGTCCAGTCCAATGGCAGCATGGAGGTGAACACGGTTCTGACGGCGTGCACTCTGGACGACCTGCGAGCCGGACTGAACCGGGTCACGTCACGGTAACGATCACATGACTATCTGAACAAATGAGACCCCAGACAGAAACGGGTCACCAGAGGTCCAGAGCCGCTCCTTGGAGGTTCTGTAAGTTTTCTTTTTGCCCCAAATGGAACTGGAGGAAAGTCGTGTTTATCTAGCGCCGACGTTCTGTTGGTTCTTCTGGACCTCAGCATACCAGCCTGACATGTTCTTAAGCTGCAGGTCCGATTGGGCTCAGCTTTAGGGTCTAGAACCCATTTTCCCTGTAAAGACAGAAGGAGGCTGTTGAAACCCAACTGAGGCCTTCCTGTTTGGGCCGTTTGAAGCCGGTCCGGACTCTGAGCGTCGGTCCGGTCCTGGTCTAGTTCTGCTGTTTTTAACCAGATTGAGTCGGGAAGACGTCCGTCAGTCCAAACCTGATTGGTCCGTGGAAAGTTCTGCAGGTTCTTGGTTCTGACGCGTGGAGCCTTTTCACCAGAACCCAAGCTGGACCCGTCCGTCCTTCAGCGGTTTGGGTCCGCTGAAGTGCAGTGCAGTCCAGTCTAAAGCTTTATCCATCTTGTATTTTCCACTGGTTCTGGAGTGTCGGCTGAATTGGACCTGGCTGGACTCGGCGTCTGCATCTCTCCACTGGAGGTTCTGCTCTGGACCGGTTCTGGTCCAATGTCTGGAGAATCACCTTGTATTGGTGGAGGTCCTCAGGGATCTATTCTGGGGTCACTTTAGATTGATACGTTTCCTTTGGCTTTAATTTGTCAGGATTGACTCAGATCCACGTCCAGCTCTGTCGTTCCCGTCAGTCCAAATGCTGGTCCGGCCCGGCAGGCTGCGGCTGTTTTGGGTGTCGAGTCACATCTGGTCCACCGGGCCTCAAATGTAGCAGAAACGGAGCGGCGCTATGCTTATGCACTTTGCTGTTGTTTTTGAGACCTTTGTGCAGTAACTGCAGTTTGGCTGCATTCTTGGGTTCTGAAAGGTCCATCTTATCTCTCACTGAGCCTCATGGAGAATGTCCAGAAGGTTCAGGTCTAACACTGAACACTCGATGTAGTTTACAGTTTATGCTATTTATCGTAGATGTTTGCTGATAACTCAGAGCCTCCTTAAATAGAAAAGCTTTGGCTTTTTTTCTGACACACATTAATATTTAGAGTCCAAACCAAACCAACTTTATTTATAAAGCACTTTAAAACAACCACAGCTGATACAAAGTGCTGTATATTAAAACACAACATGACGATAAAAACATAAAAACTCTTGCAGTTGGACTATATAATCAAAAACCACATTGAAGAACATAAAACTCAACTTAGTGGAGCAACGTTACAGTTTGAGGCCGAAGTAAAAATGTTTAGCTGGATCTCATTGCTGCTGGTCTGTGTCCCTGCAGGATGGTGGGACAGAGGGACGAGGACGTGTCCCAGGCCATGGTGGACGTGACGCTCCGCCAGGGTCCAGTAGAACGAGACCTGGTGGCCGTCCTGCAGAAGCTCTACCTGTGTGCCAGCGTGGAGTTTCTCATGGCAGTCGCAGATTTCTTCCTGCAGGCTCTGCCCCCGAGTCCGGCTGCAGCCGTCCCTGTTGCCCCAAACAACATGCTGCCGCTGAAGCAGATCGCAGAACCACGGAGCGAAACCAAATACGGTACGACCCGATAGGCCTGCCTCAGTTTGAGTCAGTGATAATGAGAGGAAACTCCAGTAGACAAACCAGTAGAGAAAAACAGCCGATGAACCTTAAAGTCTAGAGGAGAACTTGGCAGGTAGGAGCCCCAGGAGCCAGGGGCCTCTGGGGCATCAGGGCCTCTGGGGCATCAGGGGCCCTGAAGCCTCTGATGCCTCTGAAGCCTCCCTGCATCAGGGCCTCTGAGGCATCAGGGGCCCTGAAGCCTCTGAGGCTCTGATGCCTCTGAAGCCTCTGAAGCCAGGGGCATCAGGGCCCCAGGGGTCCCAGAGACCCTGAAGCCTCAGAGGCCGTGAAGCCTCCCTGCATCATGGCCTCTGAGGCTTCAGGGCCTCTGAGGCTTCAGGGCCTCAGGCCTCCGGGCCCTTAGGCCTTTGCCCCCTGGCCCCCCAGGGTTCTCGGGCCGAGTTCAGTGAGTTGGGTTCCCCGAACGGAAAGCAGCGGCACCGTCCTCTGCCGCCCTCCTCCTGACCCTGTGGCGTCTCTGCAGCGGCGGCGCTGACGACCCGGGTCCGGATGGTCGTCGTGGACCCGGAGGTGGTGTTTGTGGCCGACCTGATGAAGGCGGAGGCGCCGGCGCTCGTCGCCTCGTTTCAGGGCGACTTCAACCTGCTGGCGGAGGCGGACGGATCGCAGAGCGTAACGGCCAACCTGAGGGAGTTGAAGGTTCTGGCCGGTCCGTTCATTCAGAGCCAGGAGAACAGAGCCGTGACCACTGTAAGTCCTGATCTGCAGAATCAGAACCAGTGCGAATCGGTTCCTCTGATCCAGATGTGACTCGTTGTACCAGGTGTTGCAGCCCTGCTCTGTCACACTGGAAACCAGAACCAGTCGGACCCGGCCAGCCAGCGGCTCGGTGACGGTGGAGGAAGTCGTCGTTAAGGTTGGTTCATAGTTCTCAGCTGAAAACGTCTCTGCTGATATTTATTTCATTTCAGTTGATTCTCTAGCAGGAAGCTGTGCATTTTGAAAGAAACATTGAGTGAAGCTACTGGGTCACTGGTTGCTATGGCGATGCCCTCCCTCTCTGGGGAGCCCGCAGCATCACTCTTCCCATCAGACAGAAATATGGCTGGTGTGGAAAAAAAGTCATCAGAACATCTAGACTGTTTCTGCAGGAGTGCTGATGGCTTCAACAGAACCTTCAGGTCCGGTTTCTCCAGAACCAAATCTACAGGAAGTGAATAAGAAAGTGGGCGTGTCTCTCTGGGCTCTGATTGGTCAGAAACCAGGAAGTCCTCCAGCAGTGGGAGACAGAAACACCAATGAGAAGGAGGAGCTGGAGGTTAAACCGGGTCAGAGCCATCATTCGAACAATCTGTGAGAAAACTGGGTCAGGTAAAGTTCAGTTGAACTGATGGACGTCCAGTCAGGACCGGCTCACTCACTGCTGCATTCAAACATGAAAATTCATTTTACAGATTTTTCATGTTTGTTTAATCTAATCAGACATTTTGACCAAAAGTCAAAGATTTTTCTTCCTGATAGGGTTACTTTGTGTGATTCTTTGTAAAGGTCCTAAAGAGAAGTGAATGCAACCTGATGGGTGGGGGGCAAAGTGTTGCAGTGGTCTAGTCCAAGTCTGTCTGAGCTGTTGTGCCAACTGCGAAACAGGAAGTGCTGAACTGTCATCCAGCTGAGTGTTGGCTGTTGCTCTGCTCAGATCTCTCCGGTCATCCTCAACACGGTGATGACCATAACGGCCGGCATGACGGCGAAGCTGCCAGCCGAACCGGGTCGGGCCTCTGCGCTGGAGGTCGGCGACCTCTGGTCCGTCATGAACATCTACAACTGCAACTTCTGGTACCTGGGAGTGGACCAGGCCACCGAGATCACAGAGAGCTACCACGAGTCTGACGGCAGCACTGAGGGGGAAACCTTCACCGCCCAGGTCAAGGTAAACCGCACCGGACTGTCTGGAGCTTCGCTCAGGTGAGGGCGGAGCCTGTTCTTCTTCATGGAGTCTTCCGCTGTTCCAGGTGGTCCAGGTGACGCTGGAGTCGGGTTTGGGCCATCGGACCGTCCCGCTGCTGCTGGCTGAGACGTCCCTTAATGGAGTCGCTAAGAACTGGTCGTCTCTGCTGCAGCTGCAGGCCGACGTGACGCTGGAGGTGATGCAGAGCTTCATGCAGCCAGATTAGGAGCTTTTATTATGAAAAACTTCACAGTGATTCAGTTCAGATGAGAACTAAAACACATTCCTTATTTGGTCACCATGTGTGTAAAATGAAGTGGGACTCAATCAACTTTAGCAAAATGGTTTTTTTCATTACATTCACAAAAAATACATGTTTCCAAGTTTGACCCAAAATGTTGAACTTCTGAGTTTTTATTGGAACATTAAACCTCAGAACCAGCAGCCTCCACCTTCACCTGTCTCTCTCAGTCACCTGGCTCCAATATCAGCTCATTAGATGACAGTATTTTAGGAAACATGCAGGGTTTATGTGTAAAAAGTGACAACATAATGAGCGTGTTCTCCTACCTGCACTTTTCAGTCTAAGCTTTGTTTTCTTGTCATTGACAGGAATTTAAATATTGTTGATCTATTTCTGAACTACTTTTGTCAACTGATTAGTTTGTGTTTTTATTTGAGTATGGAAAGGTTAGGAAGGACCAAACAATAAACAGTATAGATATTAGCAGAGCCAATGTTAGTGAGGCAGATTGATTCCAGAGGTCACAGGAGGCCACGGATATAAAGAAATGGACTATCAAAATAAAGCTCAACGATAATGTCCAAGGAAGAGACTCGATCTCATTGTGTTGGCTAACTAACCCCAGCCCTTTCAAAATAAAGTTGAAAAGAGTCTTCAGAGTAACAATCTAGATCTCAACAAGACTGAAACCTAAAGGATCCCTGCTGATCCAACGATGATCCAACGAGTAAATGAATGAATGACCTGGTTCCTTTAGTCTAAATGGGGCAGGAAGTCCAGAGCTTCACCTTTCACTAAATCTTTTTCCTGAAGCACATTAAGACATCCTGAACAATCTGTAGTTCAGTCCAGTGACGTTCAGTTTGCGTTGCTACAAGGAACCGTCAGTTTCGAGTTATTTTCTGTGATGATGGAAACAAGCTGACAGTCTGTTTGTGTTTGCAGGTGAACTATTTTAACGAGGTCCACGCCGTGTGGGAGCCGCTAATAGAGCGAGTGGACAGCGGCCGGCGCCGCTGGAACCTGGAGCTGGAGGTAACGGATCCCTGCTCAGACTGAGCACGACTCGTTTTGCTCCACCGTCCTGATCGGGGCTCATATCAGTCGACTGTGTTGAGAGTTTGATTGGGTGATTCTTTTTTTCCGCACAGATTAAGAATAATCCAGTCATGGACAAGAGTCCTGTGCATGGAGATGACTTTGTGTTTCTTCCTGAACCTCGAACTGCCATCAGCATCTGCTCCAAAGACACCCTGAACATCACCATCTCCAAGTCCAGCCTCAGCGTCTTCCACAAGCTTGCAGAGGTACAGCTTCTGACAGTCCAGCAGGGGGTGCTGTTTGGCAGGTGTCCATTTGAAGGTGGAATTGCCCTTTAATGCTGTTTGTTCTCCTTCAGGCATTCAGTGAGGGAGCAGCCTCAGCCTTTGACTACACTCTGAAGGAGAAACCTCCCTTCACCCTGAGAAATGCTCTAGGCATTCCAATCATCGTGCAGCACAGCGCCAACCTGCGGCCGGTCGGATCCGTGGCTCAAGGAAAACTTCACGAGCTGCCGGTGGATCAGACCATGGACCTGATGCACTCTGCTTTTGAATCCACAATCAGAGGGAAACTGTCGGCTCTGCAGCGTCAGGAGAGCGGCCTGTTTAACCTCACCATCGGTCTGAAGCTCCGTCTGATCGCTGTCTTTCCTCTAAGTCCTGACAGTTTTAGTGACGCTGTCTGTCTGAACCTGCAGTGCCTACTGGGTACAGCGAGATCTCCAACATCGGTGTGGATAATCCTGGCAGACGCCTCTACAACATTCGCGGTCCGGTGCTGCAGGATGCTGTGTCGGTGCTGCTGCAGATTGATGCTGCAGAAGGCAACAAGATCATCACTGTACGCTCCCCCCTGCAGGTCAGAACCCAAACTCTCCCCACTTCATCGTAACCAACACTTGCTGTAGGCCGCCCACCGTCTCCATCTGTGTCTGTAGATTATAAACCACTTCACTGAACCCTTCACCATCCTGAAATACTGCCCAGCATCCAGAGCCCTGCAGAGCATCGGCACAGCGGAGCCGGAACGGGAGTTTCATGTTGATCTAGAAGCATACAGGTGGGGCTGATTCTAGGCCGGTTCTGTCGAACGGCGCGGAGCTGAACGTGTCCCGTCGTCTCTTTCCGCAGGTGCCAGCTGTTTGTGCGTCCAGCGGGTCGCCTGGACGGGCTGTACGGTCCGTCTTCCAGCTGCGTGGCCTGGAAGGAGCAGGTCCACTGCAGCTCGGAGGTCCAGTCCGTGCTGCAGTGTCCTGCGTCGGACAGCAACCTGCTGCCGCTCATGGTCAACACGCTGGCCGTCCCTGATGAGCTGCGGCACATCAGCAGCCGAGGTGAGGAGGACTGGGACCCCGCCTACATCCTCCACCTGCATCCAATGGCAGCGCTGTGCAACCTGCTGCCGTACACTGTCAGCTACATCATGGAGGTAGGATATGTTGACCGATCCAACGAGTAAATGAATGAATGACCTGGTTCCTTTAGTCTCCTTGGGTTGAAATGTCGATGGGGCAGGAAGTCCAGAGCTTCACCTTTCACTAAATCTTTTCCTGAAGCACATTAAGACATCCTGAATCTGTAGAGTGTCAGTTGAAAGAATAACATCCCAGATGACCTTTTCCTTGCCCCTTCACAATGACCTCAGCAGGCCTTCAACACCTCATTGTAATCCGTTTTCACAGATAAAGTTTCCAGCATCAGAGCCAGTATCCCACCCTCTGACCTCTGACCTCTGTAGTCCACCATCAGATCTCTTGAAGCGTGTCATGGAGTCCACTGGTTGTTCCCAGCGTCTCTCTAGAGATGTTTTAGCTGCAGTCGGCCTGATAGACTTTGTTCCTCAGTGTTTAAAGCTGCTGCTACCAAAGTCCAGCCTGATTCCTCTGCCTGAAATATCAGATCCAGCTCTGAACCTCCTTCATGTCCAACATCCTTCAGAAGGTTTCAGCACCACAACCCAAGTCTTTTCTAGAGGAAAATGATCTTATGGACAATTTCAGTCTGGTTTTCATAGAATGCATTCCCCAGAAACAACATGATTAAAGGTTCCTAGTAGAGATGTGTTGATGGCAGCTGATCTGGAAGCTTCACTGTGTTTGTTGTTCTGGACCCGACTTCAGCTGCTGACTCTGTGGATCCCACTGTTCTTATCAGCAGACTGACCCAGGGCCCCGTTCTGGGCCCACTGTGGGGCCCCAGGACCCCGTTCTGGGCCCACTCCTCTTTCTATTGTACTTACGCCCACTGGGCCTGATGTTAAATCAGTAACGCCTCATACCATGTGTATGCTGATGATATTCTCATATATAATAATCATTTCCATCCTCTGAATTGTATAAATTGGCTGAACTCAGTAACGTCTGTCTGACATTAAATCTGGCTGAATGACAACCAGCTGCAGGACTGAGACGCTTCTCGTAGCTCCTGGTGATAAAATCACAGAATCAGGTTTTTAAACCCTTTGAATAAAAACAACCTCAGAAATCTGGACGCTCCCTCCGACAGTTCATTGGACAATCATTGCAAACTGTTGGTTCGCAGCTGTTTTTACCATTAAGGAATATTTGGAAGCTGTTTCATCACAGAAGGAACTAGAAATGACTGTCCATGCTTTTATTTCTTCTCCTTTAGATTACTGTAACGGCCTTTTAGAGGGTCTGAGTAAATCCTCCATGGCTTCCCTTCAGTCTGTGCTTTAACTAGACCACAGAACTCCTGTTCTGACTTCTCTGCTCTGTATGTAGGACTCACTTTAAAACTTGGTTTTAACTCATAAAGCACTTCATGGTGAGGCTCCCATAGATATACTGGACCTTCTGAAGCCTCTCTGTCCATCCAGTGAGTTCTGGTTCCCAGAACCGTTTAAACTGGTGGTGACAGAGTGTTTAAGGTGGAGCCCCAGGCTCTGGAGTGGCTCCCTCCATCAATGGCTGCTCCAAGGCGACTGCCGCATTGAAAGAGTCTCAAGACTTCAGACTGACTGTTGGTTCATTTGGTTCATTGGCTTTAGATTCTTTTATTGTTTCCTTTTTGTAAAGCATTTTGTGATTTTTATGTCTGAAAGGTGCTATATCAATAAAGTTTACTTACTGACCTTTTACTGTCATGTTTGGGTTAGAAAATGTTTGGTTCACTTCATCCAAGAAAAACGGCCCCTTAAATCTGACCTGTGTTTTGTCCTGCAGAACTCAGCTGAAGTCTCTGAGATCCAGGAAGGCGGAACCTCAGACCTGCTGAACGCCCGCGTGTCGGGTGAGATCATGTCTGTGGCGCTGATCCGGTACCAGGGCCGGGGTTGGCACGGACACATCCAGATTAAACGGGAACTGCCAGAGTTTTTCGCCGTGTGCCTGACCTGTGACACGGATGCGACGCTGACGGTGGATGTGAACGTTCATGTGACGAAGACAGCGAGCCGCGTCCTGCTGTCGCTCTTCAGTCCGTATTGGATCATCAACAAGACGAGTCGGGTGCTTCAGTACAGGTCAGAGGACGCCGTCTTCAAGCATCCGGCCGAGTACCGAGACGTCGTCCTCTTCTCCTTCAAGAAATCAAATCTGTTCACCAAAAACAAGGTGAGAGTCACCGTGAAGGCAGAGTTTCATCAAGCTGCCTTAAAGAGCCACGAACCGATTGTTGTTCAGCCGGATGTAAAGACTTTTCTATATTTGTTCTTAGGTTTTTCTCTCCCGGTTTTAGTGATATGAAAACTTATTGGATATCACTAAGGGCTGATCACTCATATTTACCTGTATGAATACATCATTTTCTGTATTTGACCTGTTATTGTAAAGCCCATCCATGATTTGACAGGTTATAATTCACACCCTTGACTGGAGCTCATGGCAGATGTTATAGACTTTATGCAAAGATTTAATCACAGAGGCAACTGAAATCAGTTAATAAAAGATCCTTTCTGAATATCGTCTCATGGACTCTGAACTAAATGTGTCTTTCTGACCGGGAGCTGATGGGATGTTAAAGAGTTAAAGACCGGAGGCCTTGGAGCGTCTGGTCAGGAAGCCAAAACCTTTGGTTGAAACGACGCCTTTAATTCTCCATTACAGACCAGAGAAAACTAAAGAGATGCAACGTTGTGTTAATGCATTTACAGTCTAAAGACAAGCTTCAGTTTATCTTGATGAAGATAAACTGAAGATAAACATAGACAGAAGTTAATTGGACTGTAATGTGCAGAACTGATGCAGACGCAAAGAATTTAATCCTGTGCACGCAGCAACACGCAGCAACAAGGTGGAAATAATCAGCTGTCAATATCGGCCCGGTTTCACTTATCAGATTGATCAGCCCCAGTTCAATCAGTCACTGGACATGATTCCTCCATCACTGAATGGTTTTGATCCATCAGATCTGATTTTTACTAAATCTAAATCGGCTCCCCAGATGCTGAGCGGCTCAGTTTAGGTCTTTCTCTCACCATAAAGACGTTTCTGTCTACACTACCTGAGCGTCCATCTGGACTTGGGTTTTAGCATCTTCTTCCTGCATGTGAATTTATTTCATTAGCATATTAATCAGCATGGCCGCGTTAAAACTGTGTGGTTGCTCTGCAGCTGCAGCTCTGCATCTCCACCAGCTCCTTTTCTGACGGCTTCTCCCTGGACACAGTGGGAAGCTACGGTTGCGTCCGCTGCCCCTCCACCAACTTGGACTTCCTGGTACGTCCCCTTGTCTCCTACTGGTTTTAGCTCTAAGTGGCTCTTCTGTGAAGTTCCTCCTTGTCGCCCCCTGCAGGTGGGCGTCAGCATCCAGATGAGCAGCTTCAATCTGACCAGAATCGTCACCTTCAGTCCGTTTTACACGCTGGTCAACAAGTCTTCATACGAACTGGAGGTGGGAGAACTTCTCAGCCAGACGGCCACCAGGTGGCACTACGTTCCGTCCACTGAGGTGAGGAGAACCGGCAGCAGAACCTGGTCCGGGTCAGAACCTGGCCTGGTTTCGATCTCCTGCTGTTGTCTTGCAGTGCCTCCCTCTGTGGCCGGAGAACGGCTCCAAGAAGCTTTGTGTCCGAGTGGTGGGATCACTGTCCCACTCCAAGTTCTTCTTCTTCAGTCAGCAAGACAACGGCACCCTGCTGAGCATGGACATGGTCAGTGTTTGTCTCTGGACCTTGACCTTTAAAGCACTTCCAGTCTTTGACCTGAGAGTCTTTGCAGTGTGGAGGAATCATGGTGGACATCAACGTCTCCAATCACGCCACCATCATCAGCTTCAGTGAATATTATGACGGAGCCGCCCCCGCCCTGCTGATTAACCACACGCCCTGGGCCACCATCAGCTACAGGCAGAGGTCACACACACACACACACACACACACACACACACACACACACACACACACACACACACACACACACACACACACACACCTAACCATAACTCTACCCTATCACAGGAAGGTGTGACAAAACGGTCCACAGAAACCAGGTTGCTGCAGCAAATCAGAAAAGATTAAGATCTGACAGGTTTCTTCTCTCATCTGTACTTCCATAACGCTGTGACCTTTAACCTTCTGGGTTGTGTAATTAGTATCCAGTGTGAGCATGTGGTGCTCTGAACAACTGGCTACATGTCACAGTTATTGATACGACTGTTACAGCCCGGCTCACATGACCACAACTAGAAACTGGGGGAACTTGATGCCAGAAACTATTCTAAGGGGTTTAGAGGCTTTTCTTATTAAAATGAAGTCTAAGGGAAGGGGGCGGCAGCCCAGGAATCGCTGCCCTCCGTCAGGCTCAGATCTTCTTCTGACATTGACCTGCTGGCCTTTACAGCTGGTCTGCTCCCAGGTATGACGCCTTCATGTGCGTCAGGCAGAAACTAAAACTGGTTAGAGATTTGCAAGGATAAGAGTCGACTTGGAGGAATGTAGTCAGAAAAACAACCTGAATGATTGTTATGATCGGTTATTATAGAAACCTTTGAAATCAGATGGAAGAAAAAACAGCAGCAAAACTCACACTGAGTGGAAATGTTTGCACTCAGTGTGACGAGAGCTGGGCTGATCGGGGCTGAGCAGCTTCAAACCCAGCAGAAAAGATGCTGACTGCAAGAAAGGCTTCAGAGGAGCAGAACCACTGGAGTGAAGGAAGAAGGTCGTGTGATTTGATTCACTCCCTTCCAGAATGACGGGAACCTCAGTAAGAAGAGGCAGACCATGCTCCCATGGTTTCTAAATCTTCCTCTACTAACCGCCTGATAACATTTCAACCACTAAACACCAACCAGGTCCTCTGTGTCTGTCAACTGTCCCCATGGCAGATAAATAGCTCCAAACTGAACTTGATGCCCGAGTCATTTTTTTCCTCCTCACCCTGAAACTATGTTTTTGACTCCTGCAGTGGTTCAGAGGTGATCCACAAGCTGGAACCCTGCGAGGTCCGGCGCTTTGCTTGGGACGACCCTGCAGGAACCCGCAGGCTCTGCTGGAGCTGCAAGGAGCATTCAGGGGAGCTGGACCTGCTGCAGGTCAGTGCTGCACACATCTTCAGCTGTTTCAGGGCCGTCTGGACAGTAGACATACAGTTATGTTCATAATAATAGCAGTGTGTTTCAGAAGGGGAGTAAATCTCAAAATTCACCAAATAAATTGTATTTAATGAACACAAATGCATCCAGGACACATTCTATTTCACAACAAGAAAATTGGAAAAAGTAGCTGAACATAAAATTTTACGGAAAGTTTGGTTTTGTATCAGGGTCCTTGAGTCTTTTCCTGGGTGTCTCCCAAGTATAGAAACTCTGTCTCCAGCACACTGTCAGACAGAGAGCCAGACCAGGTGCAGATAATTAATTACCATAGCAACGGGTCCCAGCCAGTGGCAGTGAGTCTCACAAACAGGCACAGAGGCAGGTCTCACAATGCATTGTGGGAAGAATACATATTTCCTGTGACTATTCATATTTAGCTTAAATAAAATTATTATTTCTCTGAATTTTTGAGTGTGAATTAAAATCCTTAGTATGAAGGTTGACATTTTTTTAGAAATAAACAATTACCCACTGTCTTCATGTTTTTATTTTGGATCGTCAGTGAGAACCACATGCGCGAAGCTTATAGTCGTCAGTCTGGGACTGAATTTCACTGTGCATGTGGTGAACCAGGCCAGTTATAGCACTATGGTGATGGACCTGGCAAGCGTTTCTGTTATTGTGTTCTGGTGGTGAAACATGTCAGACCTGCACGGATGTGTGAGCTGTGGCTAAAATGCTGGGTCCAAAGCGATGGACTTCTGCAGGCTCCATGTCCATTTCTTCAGGAATTTTCTAGTTAAATAATACCTTTCTTCTGAACATTGTCATGAGCGACCCCTATTACTCTTTGTTCAAATGCACATTCAGCAGCATCAGTTGACTTGATCTTACATAAGGGTCACCTGCTTAACACCTACTTATTTCCTATAATCAATGACCTCACTGATTGAACTCAGCACTGCTATTTTTCAACATGCCCCTTTCAGTAAATGATTCAGTTTCACAGAATCAGCAGCATGAACATCAGGCCTGTTGGGTCTGTTGGTTTACTAAACCTCTAGAAATGTACTGAGGTGTAGAAGTTGAAAGTCCAACAAAAACAGTGAACACAACTGTACATCATTATAGTCTCTTCACTTACCTGAAGCTTCTGCAGCCACAAAATGAGCAAAGTCCTTCTAATCAATTCACGAGGCAGAATGTATTATTGAGGTTGCTACATGTTTTTGTAAATTATAGCCAAAGCAAAATGAAAAATACATCAATCTCTTGAAGACCCAAAGGTGTTTGCAACATGCAGCTAACAGGAAATATTTTGTGTCTTGAGAGTTGCTTGAAGGTCCAGCTGCTGATTTGTTTGTTGCGTAAAATCCGTTCAGGGATGTGAGGAGAAAGAGCCTGTAAAATGGATGCCGTTAAAACCTCCAGCACAGCCGCTTCACAGAGCGTCTCGCCTTGCCTCCTTCAGGATGATGTGAGTCAGTTTAGCTATGATGGCCAGGCTCAGATCCACTGGGTGTCCTTCCTGGATGGACGGCAGCGGGTGCTGCTGTTCACCGAGGACACCGGCGTGGTGACCAAGGCTCGGCAGTCGGAGGAGCTCGAACAGTTTCAGCAGGAACTGAAAGTGTCTCTGCAGAACCTTGGCCTGTCGCTCATCAACAACAGCAACCGGCAGGAGATCGCGTACATCGGCATCACCAGGTAAATGTCATGATGTCATCTGACGTCAGATACCTCCAGAAACACATAAAAAAAGCTTTTGAATCATTTTATGATAATTCTTGAAGTGTTTTTAAAATAAATATAGTAATGCAACAAATATCCAGGCACTTCAACCCTTTTCAGTCATCAGTTAGTCCTGAGCGTCCAGCGCTGCTGATGGAGTGACTCTGCTGCGGTTCTGCCTCACAGCTCCGGCGTAGTTTGGGAGTTTAAGCCAAAGAATCGCTGGAAGTCCTTCAGTCAGAAGAACATCAACATGCTGGAGAAGGTTTACCAGAGTCAGCTGAGTGGAAAGACGGAGGGAGGCTGGGTCAGACCGGACAGCAACCTGGAGGTCAGAGGTCACCACAAGCAAATCAGTCAGGGGTCCATATGTGTTAATCTGACCCAGACTTCTGTCTGACGAGCTGACTGTAAGTTTGTGATGTCACCGGTTGCTAGGTGAACCTCAGTCCAGCTATCATGATGATGCGCCAACCCCATTCGTGCCCTGTGAGGAGGAACTTCCTGTCTGGGATCCAGGTGGAGTTCAAGAGGTCACTGCACCAGCGCAGCCTGAGAGCCCAACTGCACTGGCTGCAGGTAAACGTTCACACACCTGGACACACACTTGGACTGAACCTGCCTCTCCTAGACTCAAACACTGGTTTATTGGTTCCAGGTGGACAACCAGTTGCCCGGTGCGGTTTTCCCCATCATCTTCCATCCAGTTCCTCCACCAAAGTCCATCGCTCTGGACTCAGGTGTGTCCTTCTATTCCCATTAAGCCTCAAACTTATTGCAGAGTCTAAGTGTGAGTTCTGCCTCCTCAGAGCCGAAACCCTTCATCGATGTGTCTGTCATCACAAGGTTCAACCAGCACAGCAACGTCACCCAGATTAAGTAAGAACCACAGAATGGAACCAGGTTCTGTGAGTGAGACCTGGATTCAGGTGAGTTTTCTAACCTTCCTGTGTGCTTCAGGTACTTCATGGCTCTAGTTCAGGAGATGGCGTTGAAGATCGACCAAGGTTTCCTTGATGCTGTTGCAGCTCTGTTCAGCCCAGCTGCTAACCTGCAGAATGATGGGAAGAAGGTGAAGAGAAGCAGAAACTGGATATTTCCCCTAAACTTCACAGATGAGATGTTGCTTTGAGCTGTTTGTGTTTCAGTCGGGACTCATCGAAGGAGATCTGAAGCGTCTTCAGGCCGAGCCGACGGACGCCTCTGACCGACGTGTCGGGACTCAGTTTCTTCGAGCATTTTCACATCTCACCTGTCAAGGTAACTTCAGTCCTGCTCTCTTTGCTGGATGAGACTGAAATCATCTAATATGTGAAGAACCTCCAACCTGAGAGTTGTTTCTGGAGGATGTCCAGATGGCTGTGCAGAAACCCTCACTGGTCCCGCTTTACCTTCCAGCTCCACCTGAGTCTGTCTCTGGGCTCCAGCGATGGTGACTCTGTCCAGAAGAACCCCATTACTCAGTCCCTGAACCTGGTGCTGAAGAGCATCGGTGCTACTCTGACCAACGTTGACGATATCATCTTCAAGTAAGTATCCTCTGTTTGCGCAGAAATGACTGCTGAAGTAGTTTCTTTGTCCGGATATTGATTCTCCTCTGTGTTTCTGTCAGACTGGCCTTCTTTGAAGTGAGATACCAGTTCTACAGCAAAGAGAATCTGATGTGGGCCGTGGGCCGACACTACTCTGAAGAGGTATCATCATTGCCCTTCCTCAGCCTCATTCAGCCTGGGATGTTGGGTCGGGTCCTGCCAAAGTGTGTGTTGTGAACTCCTGTCTTCTCTTCTTTCTGCAGTTTCTTAAGCAGATGTATGTTCTGGTTCTCGGCCTGGATGTGCTGGGTAATCCGTTCGGAGTGATCCGAGGCCTGTCCCAAGGCGTGGAAGCCTTCTTTTATGAACCATTCCAGGTAAAACATCTAGTTTATTGCGAGATCCACATGAAACCCGACTCAGGTGAATGTTCTGATGGAGGGGGGTTCTGTGTGTTTGCCAGGGAGCCGTTCAGGGTCCAGAGGAGTTTGCTGAAGGTTTGGCGATTGGGGTTCGCAGCCTTTTTGGTTCAACTGTTGGTAAGAGCCTTGGAGGAAGATGTTGATTTAACTTGTGACGGGTCCTGATCTCTGTGGTCGGTGGGTGTTTCTCCTGTAGGTGGCGCTGCAGGAATGTTCTCCAAGATCACAGGTTCCATGGGAAAAGGCCTGGCTGCCATGACCATGGACAAGGAGTTTCAGCAGGAACGCCGGGACGACATGAACCGGCCGGCGAAGGACTTCAAAGACAGTCTGGCCAAAGGAGGAAAAGGACTGCTGAAGGTCTGGAGACGTTCTGGTTCTGGTTCTGCTGGACCAGCAGGGATCTGATGCATCTCAGTAACAAACTGTGTTTCTGCAGGGTGTTGTTGGTGGGGTTACTGGCATTGTCACCAAACCAGTGGAAGGTATGTGTATGTGTTTACATTAACAGTTTAGATAAAAATGTCCCACATGCTAGTTGTTGTCGCTGTTTCATTCTGCTATACAGTTAAAAGTTCATCAAGCATGTGATTTAACTTTAACTGCTTCTAATGTTCACACTGAAAAGCTGCAGAAAAGCTTTACGTTTAATTAGATGGTTTTTAAGGCCTGAGCTTGTAAATAAGTCTTTTTCTTTGCAAATGCTTTGATTAATATTAATTTTTATTCTAATCCTGTTTTCACTCTTTAGGCTCCCTGTGCTGTTATTCTTCTTATTTGTTGTATTTTCTTGGTTTCTCTTGAAAAATTGATTTTTAATCTTGAGATGGAGACACCTGACTAAATACAACATCAATCCACCTGACCATGTCCCGTTGATCATCAGAACCTCATGCATCGGGTCCAGATCACTGAAACCCTCCCGATTATTCAGCCAACAGATTTTCTCCCATCTTTGATCCAAAAGTCTTTGCTTTATTTTTAGCAGATCCTCAAAACCAAGCCTCTCAGAACGTCTGGCTGCCGACTCACACCTGGTTGCCGGTTGCCAGAAAAACCCACCACCTGTTTTCTGTCCCGGTGCCGGTTGAAGCCACCCTGTGTTTCTGTCCCCAGGAGCCAAGAAGGAGGGAGCGGCCGGTTTCTTTAAGGGCATCGGGAAGGGCCTGGTGGGCGTAGTGGCGCGGCCCACCGGCGGCATCGTGGACATGGCCAGCAGCACCTTGCAGGGCATCCAGAGGTGAGGTTCGGCGGTCGTGATGCGTTTCCTCTGGGAACTTCCTGTGGGCGTCTAAATGTTGTTGCTGTCTCTGTTCTTCTCTAATTTTCACATTTTTCTGCTTTTGTTTTCTGTCTGCTGGTTGTTGGGATTTGTGTTCTTTGTGTTCTTCGCTGTTTGCGGTGTGAGTATCTCACCTGAACGGTCGGAGCTGAGCTCTGTCCATGGCTGCTGCTCAGTCAATGAGTTGCTGTTTGACTTGATGATGGAGCTGAGCTTTAACCAGCTGCAGATGTTTGCATGTTAAGTGATGCTGCACACTGACGGTAAGTCAGCATCGTGTTTGGTGCACCGGGTCCAACTCGCAGCTTGTGGCTCCGCCCCTCTGTCAGCATGTTGTTTGGCCACGCCCCCTGAGGAGAACTTCCTGTCCCGCCTGCCGGAGCACAACGACTGCATGAAAACCTTTCAGCGCCTTTTCTTCTTCGTTGACTTCCCTACGAATTAAAACCATCATCATCGACCGAATCCAGGCTGGATGCTCCTGGACGACCCGATGGATGGTCCGATGTTCACTGCAGTCAGAACCGGTGCTGGTCTGATTTCAGGGGACGGCGGTCCGACGGGTCGGAATGGTTCTGATTGGTTCTGGGTTGCATGGTTCTCACTAACAGCTGCTCTGTCTGTCGCCGTTTTGCAGAACTACTAAAGGTTTTGGTGCATAAATCTTTATGGAGCTTCTGAGTTTCTGTTTCCAAATTAAATCTTTAGATTTTGTACACATGAATTTAAGTGTTGATAAAAATAATGATGATGTCAAAGTGAACAAATTAACACTGAGATCAGATAGAAGGAGCTGAAAAAATGGCTCCTCTCCTGGTTGGAGGGTCCATCCCTCATGTGACCCATAAATAACCTGTTGAAGTTTCATGCTGCCCCTGCAGAGGCCCAACCAGGTGAGCCCTGACCTGAGAGCAGCAGCTGCAGCATGACTGGGCTCGGCTCAGAGTCCAGTCAGGATCAGAACCGTCAGTCCACTAGAGCAGGGCTGCGACTCCCCACCACTCTGAACCGCTCACTCGTGTGTGTGTGTGTGTGTGTGTGTGTGTGTGTGTGTGTGTGTGTGTGTGTGTGTGTGTGTGTGTGTGTGTGTGTGTGTCAGAGCGGCCGAGGCGACAGAGGAGGTGACCAAACTCCGGCCGGTCCGTCTGATCCAGGAGGACGGGATCATCCGACCTTATGACCTGACGGAGTCGCAGGGTTTCGACCTCTACCAGGTTAGACTCTTCTCTGTTTCCATAGCAATAAGGCATGTTTCCTGTATGAGGTCAGAGGGAACCTAGAGAGAAAACGGTCTGGTCTTCCACACCAACATCTGGTCTGTACCAGATGCTTTAACCGGGTCAAAAGGTTCCTTCGCCAGAAAGTTTTTAAAGTTAAAAACTTTGAAATAAACCAACAAACCTGAAGAAGAATCCAGTTAGAGGTCCAGAAAAACCAGAACAGAGCCGTTCGCTGAAGGGTTGGGTCGTAGAGGAGCTACTGCTGGACAGGAAACTGGAACTGGATCTTCATGCTTGGCTAACAGAACATTTAGATTTTGAAAATCTGATTCAAAAAAAGTCTCAACTTTTCCAGTTTTGAGGTAAATCAATGATCAGTTGTCCCATTGCAGGTGGCATCAGTCCAGATACATTATCTAATAATATCTACTATGTTATATTGTATTTATAAGCTACACTGAACAAACACATAAGCCCCGTGTCAAATGTCAGAGTTTCATGAACATTTGGGTTTATAGAGAAACTCAAACTATATTTTCAGTGATTCCTGATCTTCATATTGACATTGTGGTTCAGCCATTTGTAGCAGATTGACAGTCATGATCGGGTCTGGATGTGGATCTGGTTCTGACCCAGTTGGCGTCCCGTAGGCGGTTAGGGACAGTCTGATGTTTGATGATGTTCGGACCAATCAGCTGTGTGTCGCTGGTCTGAGCCGATCCTCAGATGGACGATGTGGAGATCTGGAGTCGGTCAGACGAGGATGAGGAGGATCTGTTGGAAACCAGCCCTTAAAGGGCCGGCGGTTCGATTCCGGACCCTGAGCCGTGAGCTGCTGCTCTGCTGGACGTCCAGCGGCTCCACATGACATCTGAGGCTTTATGACTGGAGACAAGTTGGAGCCTTTTATTGTCCTCATCTTGTCTGATCACCCAGTGGACATGTCCCACAATGCACTGGGAAAATAACTCACTGAGTATTGATGCTCACTGACAGCAGGCTGGACACAAACCAAGAGAAATATTAGTTATGAACAATAAAATGTCAGCAAATGCTCATTTAGTTGTTAACTCCACATGGCAACAATATCTGACATTTATAGATTAGCTCAGTGTATTTAAAGTTCATCAGGTTCTACAGAACCTGGACCTGGTTTGGAAATAATATGTTTGACAAATTGAATCACGGTCAGAGAAACGTTAGTAATAATCTAGAAAACTCTGAAAAATACTATTACTACTACTATCACTAGTAGTATTACTGCTACAACTACTAGTGCTACTACTAGTAGTAACATCATTATTACTACTAGCAGTAGTAACATTATTACTACTGCTAGTAGTAACAATGGCAGAACCTGTAAACCATCCTGTCAATGTTTCCTCTGCATTTCTGCTCCCATGTCCTTCATCCCTCCTCCTCTTCCTCGGCTCATCATGAATCTCTGGCTTCACTTCACCAGGCAGCTGTGAAGTTCAGACCAGAGTAAATTTGAGGTGGAATAATTCTAACCTTCTTCTTCTTCTTCTTCTTCTTCTTCTTCTTCTTCTTCTTCTTCTTCTTCTTCTTCTTCTTCTTCTTCTTCTTCTTTTTCTTCTTCTTCTTCTTCTTCTTCTTCTTCTTCTTCTTCTTCTTCTTCTTCTTCTGTTTGCTTCCTGCAGCCGGAGGAGGACTTGGCTGGTGATGAACATTAACCCCGTCAGTTTCATGCTTCTTTGATATATTCCTCGTTAATCTACAGATATTTATAAATGTTGAAATCTGAATATTAAATGGAGATCAGATTTTCATGCATGCAAAACAAACATTTTTACTCCCATCTTGTTATTTTTTCTAAACTCTCTGCTTTTTACTTTTGGTTTATAATCATTTATATTTCATTTAAAGCCAACTCTAGAGTTATTTTTCTATGAATAAATTCATCATGAAGTTGCTTTAAAGCATTAGATGTTAATGTCAGGATCTCCACCGGGTCGTATTGGATGGAAATGTTAACCTTCTTGTGAAACTGGCTCTGTCATCAGTTTGTGTTCAAAGTTTAATAAAAATATGTAAAACTTGTTTTTTTGTCATAATGCCTAAAGACTTGAAGCTCCTTCAGCTCCAGAACTCTGAGCAGGTTCTGCTGAGATCTCTGAAGGTCCCAGCAAAGCATTTCAGTTTGGATGACGGCTGGACTTTGACTAGACCAGGGGTGCTCAAGTCCAGTCCTCCAGAGCTACCACAGCTCCCAGATGCATCCCTGCTCCTACACACCTGAATCCAAAGAACAGCTCATCAGCATCCTGGTCTGTTGGGGTCAGGATGCTTCTAAACGCTGCAGGACGGCGTTGCAACATCTTGGTTCTTTTTTATTTCGGCCATTCGTTTCTTGATCAGCAGCTTTACAGACAGACTCTAGAAGACTTTGGTCTACAGAGCAAATCCCGGTCCATTTGGAGCCTGCAGCCCCGATCATAATACCTCCGCTACTCTGCCGTTTCTGCTTTTCTCCATCTTGTCCAACGTCTCCTCTCTGGTCTCGTCTGTCCAGAGGACACTGTCTCAGAAGTCTCGTCTCTGCTAACCTCAGTGCAGTGCCTAGACAGAAGAGGCTTTCAGTGTGTCATGACCTTTGACCTTTAACCTGCTGAGGCCTATAGAGTCTGAGGTGGAGCTTTTGGTTTCTGGTTATTTTTCTGTGCTTCATGCTCTGACCTCTGACCTCTGAACCTGCTGGGATGTCTGAGAGTCTCCCTCTCTGGAGGATGATGGACTCAAAGTAGTTCAGAAATGACCTTTGACCCTTCCCAGGCTGATGAGCAGCAGAAGTTGCTGACATTATTTTCCAGCACCTGCAACCTGTAGAGCAGCAAAACTGGTTTCGTAGAGAAGCATTGACGATCGGGTCATTGACGATCGGTTCATTGACGATCGGGTCATTGACGATCGGTTCATTGACGATCGGGTCATTGACGATCGGGTCATTGACGATCGGGTCATTGACGATCGGGTCATTGACGATCGGTTCATTGACGATCGGGTCATTGACGATCGGATCAGCTGCTCCTGTTAGCTCCGCCTCTTTGCTTCAGTGGAAGCAGCAGAGTGAACTGGGCTGTACTGGTTGGTTACGGGTGATGAACTGGTTGAGGTAAGCTGCCTTCCTGGTAAGTGAGTCTTCAGTGACTCTCCTTGTTGCTGAACAGCAACAGGAACTGTTTTACAGGAGTGTTGGTGTTTCTGTGTCTGCAGAGGATCAAACATCTGGACGGTGAAGTGTTCAGAAGCTGCAGTCCGACTCCAGGCCACAGGAAGTCCAACATCATCGTCACCAACAGGTGGCGCCACCTGAACGGCCAGCAGCACACAGCCTAACTCGGTAGCGCTTGTGACGCAGTTCTGCTTGTCGTTGTTTAGGCGCGTGTTCTGTGTGAAGGAGATCGATTTGCTGGGTCACCTCACTACTGACTGGGAATGCTGGTTTGAGAACTTCCACCGTCCTCCAGCAGTTTCCGGATCAGAACTCAAGATTTACTGCAAGGTAACGGTGCTGCTGACATGTTGCTAAACCTAACCTCTGCACTGAACTTCCTGTCTGTTCCTCCTGACCCTGGAGTCTAAGCTGGTTCACCTTACAGAGCAGCTGAACATAGAAACTTCTGTTCAGCTTCAGAGATCAGCGTTTCTCAGCTGTCCTGCCCTGAAGGTCGTCTGTTTTGTTAGGCCAAAGATGCAAGATCAACATAAGTTTGATCTCACAGCATCTCAAGATGATATGTAGCGTGAGAAAATCTATGGAATCTGTAAATGTTACACTGTGGTAGGGTTTGCCCGTGTTGCTGTTTGATTCTGTGTTTCTCTCATCTTGTCAAACTGAAAAGCTGAACCTGTTTGGTCGGCGCCGTCCTCTCTTGGACGTGACGTCCTGCTTGGTCCCCCGTCCTCCATCTGTCGTCCATTTGTGAAAAATCTGGGTGTGATTGTTGATCCTGTTAAATTTGATTAGCATGTTAGCGCTGGTATCAAAGACAGTTTCTTTCAGCTGAGGACCTTTACCAAGATAAAATCTGATTTTGACGTTTAGATTATTGTAAATGTTTGTACTGAGGGTTTTAGCAGAGCAAACTAAAGGCTGTGACCTGGTTTCCTTCACCGACTCCCTGCTGCTTTAGGGTCACATTCAGGTTTTATTGATGGTTTGAAGTGTTTCTGGGTCCTTGGTGCTGAAGTGGCTCCAGCAGCACGACAGCCACGCTGAGCCCTAAGGTCGGCTGCAGCCGGTACCGTCTGTCCCTCTGTGGACCGTCTGTCCCTCTGTGGACCGTCTGTCCCTCAGTGGACTGTCTGTCCCTCTGTGGACCGTGTCCCTCTGTGGACCGTCTGTCCCTCAGTGGACTGTCTGTCCCTCTGTGGACCGTCTGTCCCTCAGTGGACTGTCTGTCCCTCTGTGGACCGTCTCCCTCTGCGGACCGTCTGTCCCTCTGTGGACCGTCTGTCCCTCTGTGGACCGTCTGTCCCTCTGTGGATCGTCTGTCCCTCTGTGGACCGTCTGTCCCTCAGTGGACTGTCTGTCCCTCTGTGGACCGTCTGTCCCTCTGTGGATCGTCTGTCCCTCTGTGGACCGTCTGTCCCTCTGTGGACCGTCTGTCCCTCTGCGGACCGTCTGTCCCTCTGCGGACCGTCTGTCCCTCTGTGGATCGTCTGTCCCTCTGTGGACCGTCTGTCCCTCAGTGGATCGTTTGTCCCTCAGTGGACCGTCTCCCTCTGGCTGCTGAACTCCAGAAGACAAAAGGAGGGAAGGACATCACTGCAGTTAAAACTCAATACTGTTTGGGTTTTAGTCACTAGTAGCTTTTGGAATCTTTGCCAATTTTATGATTATTCTTTTTACTAAACTTAATTTTCTATTTTGTCATTAATCTACCTGTGATGTGTTTGTTGTAAAGAACTTTAGTCAGCTGAGGTTAATGTGCTACAGAAATAAACTTTGACTTCACTTATTATTAGCTTCATGTATGTTAATTGTGCTACAGAGAAGAGAAACATCCAAATATTTATGAAACACTGAGGTTAGATACAGACACAGTGACATCACTTCCTGTCTGGAGGTTCCATTGCCTGATTGGTTCCAATTTGTCTTGTTTCTTTCAGGAGATCCATAAATTGAAGCTTTCTAAAAACCTGGAGCCCATCAGAACGATCCAGTTCAAAGACCCAAATTCTGCCCAGGTCAGTTTAATCCTAGAGGAAAAATCTTTCACTTAAAAACATCTATCAGTTCTGATCCGTTTCACCAAGACCTGATTCACAAGACACTTTAGTAAAAGATTCAAACAATTGCAGCAGGAACCAATTTATCTACAGAAACAGGTTTATCAGATTTAAAGTATCATATGTTCGTAGAACAATAAAGAATCTAGTTCAGTTTAGTATTACATGCACATAGTGACAGTGGAGCAAGAAACTTCCAGCAGAACCAGAACCCGACTCAAGCAGCTGTCTGCCATGACCGACTGAAGGTTTGAGAAGAACCAGCAGACACAAAAGGAAACGTCTCTGACTCAGGAGTATCTTCTACGTAGAAGAAAAGCAGAGCAGCTACATGAAGAGACCAAAAACAGACCAGACACAAAATCTTACCAAGTATTATTGATCTAATTTTTAGTCCAAAAGAAATAAGACAAAAATAGCTTACAAGTAATTTTTCAGCAAGATGTGGGATGTTTCTGTAATATTGATGAAAACGTTCCAGTTTTTCATCTGCATAGTTTTTGAGAGTTGAGGTCAGATGCATCTTCTATAGAAGGAAAACATTCAGGTAGCAGATCTGAACAGAACACCAGACCAGGTGTACTGAGTGAGTAGTAGGAGAAAGTAGTAGAGTGAAGAGAAGTGGTCAGTTTGTCCGGCCTGTAACAGCGTGACTACACAGGTAGCTCAGGATAACCTCAGCTTCATCAGAGACTAAGATTTAACCTCGTCTAGAAAGTATTCAGGCTCTCTGGACCGAACCGTGTGGCTCTCCACTAGGACTGAGCTCTTCGAGCCTTTCTAAGGTAATGCTGTGGTCAACTGGATCAGAACAAGCACTACGATCAAACAGAACCAGAACCGATCCTTTATGTGAAGCCAATAGAAAATCATCAGGAACTGTCAAGTTTGTTACCATTTATATGCTCACATAATCTTTTCCTCAAGGATTTTAGATCAGACATAGATCTGGAATTTATAAGGTAACCAGATTAGATGTGATTTATCAGGTCGTCTTGATCCAGAGACGTTTCTGAATGAAGGGCTTAAATTCACAACACAAATTTAGTTTCATTTCTGAAAACTGTAGTTTTCCTTCCAGTTACATTATTTGCCTTTTTTATTTTTTACATCAAATCTCAAAGTTTGTGAATGAAAGAAAGGTGCAGCCTGAGAGGGGTTGCCATGGAGACGGATCAGGACGTGTGTTTCAGTGTGACGTCTGGTTTCTCACCAACAGAAGCTGCATGAAGCCATCTGGGAAGCTCAGGACGCCCAGAAGCAGCAGCACATGGTCAGGCAAAGGTCCCAGCGCTTCCTGAGACTCAGCAAGAACCAGTGATGTCACTTCCTGTCTGTCACCCTCCTACGGAGCACGGTTGCTGACATTATTTTAAACTGAGCAGTTTGTTTCAGAATAAAAGCAGGAAAAGTTGGGTGAAGTTTTCTATTGCTGAAAATTTTTAATTGTTCCATTTCTTCTTAGCTAAAATTTATTGAACAATTATGTTGAAGTAAATGATCATGTAAATGTTTTCAGTCATTTGGGTAGAATATATTTTATTTGTAGTTTGTGGGTTATTTTCCCTGCCCTGTGCCTGCAGGTTTCAGTTCTTCATGCCTTAAAATGAATCCATCAAAGCGCTTTGCACTAAGATATTTGCAATAACTGATGCTTACTTTGTCATTTTCATTGAAATGTAGAAAACTTGTCCACAAATTTTTAAAAGAAGGATGGAATAAACTTGAGAATGATTTATTAATGCGAGTGTCCAGAGTTTTTGACATGCTGTTGCTTTGAGCAGTGATGTTCTTCCCTGCAGTGGCCTGAACATCCTCAGGTTTGTTTGTTAGGGATAACAAACAAACCTGAGGATGAGGTTACAATCTGTATTGTTCCACAAAAACAGTTGGAGTCGTCTTTGTTTTAAATAGTTTGTCAAACCATAAGCTTTTGCAACTGCTACTTTACCCATGTGTTTGTGTATCAGATGTCTTAACATTTTTTTGAACAAATACACCACAATACACACATTGATGTTTCTTGGTGTATGTTCTAGAGCCATCTTCCTTCTTTGGAACAATAAACAGATGATTCCTCCGGTGGCACCTTTAGCCACATGTAGTGGCTCAAAGCTCCTACTTTGACTCAACTCACCATCGCCCTGCCTGCTAAACCTGCTTCTGCTTTGAATTCATCCTTTGGACTAAAAAAAAGGGTTGGACCTTTTTCCATAGAGAAATCCATGCTGTCTCCACTATCTGTACTTTCTCCACTGGTTGCTATTTTCATCTAACCCTTCCAAGCTCCTCTAAACAATTAGGACAAACAAGAAAAGGAAGAAATTTGTATTTCTTCCTCGATTAGAAATTAATGATAAAAAAAAAAAATCAGACCTTTATTTAAAGTCCACTTTAAAGACAAAGATTTTAACTCTGTAGGTACATAAAAAATAACTTTTCATAGGAGTGAACATTTTTGCCAGTTATCTCAAAAAGTGAAACTCATAAAGAATCATTACCAGTGATAGATTCCACACCTGGTTCCCATCAAGGTAAAGAAAACAGATTCAGTGTATAAGCAATAAACGTCGATTTCCACCAAGTTCATTTTTGGAAACTCATGAAATCACACCTTAGCCAGCTAATTAACTCCAAACATCTGCAAAGGTGTCTTGAGCCTTCAAATGGTTTTAGTTAGAAGAGACACAATCATGTTGAAGATTCTCCTCTGGTCATCTGTGAAGTCAACAGTCACCTTCAACCTTCACAAGGAGGGGAAGCCACAAGAGGCCATTGCTGAAGAAGCTGATCGTTTGAACAATAAAATATTGAAATAATGCAAAACATCGGTTTGGTGCTCCTTGGTCTAAAAAACATCAAATGTTATCAGATTTAAGTGTATTTAGTGAGTTTTGATGCCTTGTAGTTTGATATTGTCCACAGAAAGGTTTGTGTGGCTGCCACACATTTTTACGGCAGTGAAGGAATGTGCATATATTTACTTTGACGAAGTTCATTTTATACATATTGACTTGTGCATAAAAAATGGTGCCGCACATTTTTTGTGCACTCGCATGTTTTATGCCTGAAGCCTCAGGTCTCCGGCGTCACAAGGAAACACCTGGGAAAGAGGCAGCAAGGACAAATTACTAGTAGAATCTTCAGAGAGAAAACGCAGAACTAGCTTGGAATGGCTCAGAGTACCAAAAACTGACAAACGCTCAGGTGTGAGGTGTTGGCAGGCAGCTCCTCATATACTCCAGGATGATTGGCTGATAGATCACAGGTGCGCTGGTTGAGTCAGCAGGCACGTTCTCCACAGGTGAGCCTCCAGTCGCCCTCTGGTGGCTGAAAAGGGGAAGCAGCAGGCAGACAGAAACACCCCCCCCCCGACCCCCCCACCCCACACAAAGAAACAATAATCCCTGTTTCCAACATGCTGGAGTAGTTACTTTATTTAAAAGTTTAATAGGACAGAATCCAAGACTGTTTCATTTTTATCCAACCAAACTTGAAATTTTTCCAAATCTGTTTCTGCGCCACCTGTAAAGGCAACAAATATATAAAAAATAAACGCTCGTTATTTCAGAGAAACATGTCAACTTCATATGTGATGTTTTATTGGAACATATTTATTAATAACTTTAACTGGAAAAGGATCTGGACTTAACCAAATATATGATAACTAATAAAGTAAAATTCTCTTAAAATTATTCCCAGAATTTACCCATCCAAACTTTTTCTACAATGTTTTAACAATAACATGGATATTATTTGCTCTTTTGTGAATGAAAAGCAGATGTTTGATTTATTTTGGCCTTTTCTCAGTTCGATTTTGGAAAAGTATTTTCTGCTCCTATTAAACCTTTTCTCTCCATTTGTTTTGAATATTTATTATTTTACTCCATTAACTATCCAATAATTAAAAAAAAACGTATATTATTAATCTTATTATATATTTAGCCAAATGGCACAAGCACAAACACTGTTACACTAATAAAAAACACTTTTTTCCATTTTTGGCAATGAGGTCAAACAGTAAATCAAAACTATTGGAAATTCCGCCAATACTAAAGCTGTTAAAATTTGCACTTTGTTTTCTTTAATGTATTTATATAATACTTGGCTGATGTACTGCTTCAATGTTTGTCGCCCCCTGGCGGTCATTATGTCACTATGCTGGTTTTGTAATATTTTGTATCTCAATCAAGATGATAAACAA
>CAEGAF010141409.1:0-17309 GCA_903067075.1 Micropoecilia bifurca | reverse complement strand
TCTATTTTACACACACACACACACACACACACACACACACACACACACACACACACACACACACACACACACACACAGTTCCCTCAGTGCTCAAACATGGGCAGCCTTAGATTGTAAATGGAAATCTGTCTTTTTGTAATCAGCCCTGATATAAAGACTTTGTGGTGTAAAAACATTTTTGATACTCAGCAGCTTAAACGTGAATTCAGACGTTGGTTCAGTCTCCAGACGTCCCTCTGGACACACGCACACACACACACACACACACACACACACACACACACACACACACACACACACACACACACACACACACACAGAGCCCCTCTGCTTCAGCTGCTTGACTTCAGAGTGAAGAGCAGAGAACACTATGCAAAGCCTGAAGAGAGGTTTATCTCACTCTGAGCACAGAAAAATCATCTGACTCTGCCCCCTGCTGGCCACAAACACAGGTTTGTGGGACTTGTCTCTTTATTGTCCAATCAGAGGCTACATCAGCTTCTGCAGTCCATGGTTTCTTCTCAGCACTATCGGTCTCTGCTTCTCTTTTTTTACTTTTCCTTAAAAGGGAATCAATAGGATGTCTACATCCATGTCAGTGAACTAAGTAAGCCCTGCATTTGAAGCATAATATACTATTTTTTTCTTGTACTATCAGTGTATTGAAGTAGATTTTACTGAAATATGTATTATAAAAAATACAAATGTGAAAGAAAACAGTGTGACATTTTTTATTGAGTGTAGAAATGACTTCACAGCCTTGAGTTCTGAGAAATGAAAAGATGGAGGATCTTTACCGACGACTGTACGTCACTTTAGTAACGTAAAATATCATTGATCTCTTTTACAACCGCAAGTGTTGATTAATGTTGCAAATTTTCAGAATTTGTTTGAAAGTATATGTATTTTTTGTCTTTTATTTTCTTAAAATCAAATGTTAAACTAACCTACATAGTGTAGGTGTACATATGTGACAAGAACATACATTTTTCTTTGCACTATCAGGGTTTCCCCAGAAGATGGCGCCACTGGTAATCTTATCTATTCCAGGATGACCCAGTCCAGCACTTTCTATCCTGGGCCTCTGAGATGCTTCCTCACTCCAGCAGCTGAAGCAGTTTATTTGATCCAGGTGTTTTGGAGAAGTGATGCACTATACAATACAGGCTCTACTGCCTTGAATCAAAAAGGTCCTGGGTTTGAATCCCAGCCAGGGTCACTCTGGCTCCTTCCAACAGTTCAGGCACATGCATGTCAGGTTAATTCCAGCTCTGTGTTTACTTTAGATTGTTCCTCTTTAGGTCCAAAAATGATAACTTCTGTTTTGTTTCTGTTTAGCTGGAGAAAGTTATCTCACATCCAAACATTTATCTGTTCTAAGCAGCTGGTCAGTTAGTGGATGGGTTCAGAGTCACTTGGTGACATCATAATGTAGAGCACATGTGACTTCTGTCTGCTTTGTTGAGAAGTTGTTTATTGAAACAAATCAAATGAAGGGAAAAGACAATTTTCATGAATTTAATTTCTTCTGGGTCAGTGAAAACCCAAGATCAGTTTAAGAAAAAGGGGATTGACAAATGACTTGTCCAGCTGCCAGAGGCCAGGCTGCCAGAGGCCAGGCTGCCAGAGGCCAGGCTCCCAGAGGCCAGGCTGCCAGAGGCCAGGCTGCCAGAGGCCAGGCTGCCAGAGGCCAGGCTGCCAGGGTGAGCAAAGGGTGTTTAAGAGTTTGGTGGAGATTTTCAGGTCCCATGCAGACAAATCCAGGTTATGTGATACAGAGATATCATTTCAAATGAAAGTAAAGTTTTCATTTCATTTGGAGGTCAAGGTGCCACAGTCTTCAGGAACAGTGCAGAGGCACAGAAATGAAGTGCAGGTTAAGATTCTAAAGTCAGTGATGGCTTGTGCCACCTGCTGGTTCCAAAAACACCCGAACTGTATAATTCTGCAGTATCAATTACAAATCTGAACTTCAAAAGTCCATCTTCAGATATTTCTCTCAGAATGAAGCATCTCCCTGTCTGTCTGTCTGTCTTCCTCTGGTGTGACAGAATTCACTGGACTCTTCTGTTGCTCCCGCAGCGATGATGCTGAAATAATCAGAACTTTCTTTGGTTTCATGGTGGATCAAACAGTGAAGGTATGTGGGTCTGCTTGGACAAACAGCAGGACAGAATGATGTCAACATGAACCAAGTCACTGACTGATGTTTGCTTCACCTGAAAGGTTTTCACATGTGTAAGAGAATAACAGCTGAGAAGAAGAAACAAAGGCTACAACAAAAGAATAAGTCATAATCAGCTTAAGAGGTGTCGACTTAAGTCAAACTGAGTTTAGACTTAATGTGCTGAAACCACTAAGAACTTGGGAATCAACTTCTCTAATGCAGATTAGTGATTCTTCAGCTGAATATGCCTTTGATCCAATCAAACACATCATGTCTGCTGCTCTTTAACCCACCAGAACCTTTGAATGTCCTCTGGCTGTTACTGATGTTTTACCTCTTACTATTGGGTCCCATTGTCTTCATTTCAGAGTTTAATGCTTCCAGCTTCAAACCCATCAGGCTGACTTCACCTTCGTTCCTCCTGTTTACACTCACAAAGTTGAACCAGCTCCACATTTTCCCTCCTGCGTGTTCCAGCATTTCCTCTTCACTGGTTTGCATATTGGATCCATTGCAGATCATTTCTTTAGAAATGGATGTGACTTGTCTTGCCTGGACATATTCTATGATTAATTAAACTAAACTGGAATCCAAGTAGCAGATTCTCAGAGTCTCAAGAACGTTTCATTCATCTGCTGAGGAAAGGTGGCTGGATCAGTGAAATATTGATGCCACATCAGTATCAGTATTAAGTCAATACTTGAGTTTCAGATTTTCTCTTGTAATTTTATTTTTGTACTGCAGCCTCTGAACTTATCTCAGAAAAGACTGTTTTGATTTGTTTCATGATAAATTTTTGCACCCTCATTTTTACATTTCTATTGTTAATATGTTACATGATAAATAATGTTACAGACACCTATAAACTTTGTCCAATTTCTATCCTAGGTTTGAAAATAATTCAAACCACAAAAACGTTCAGAAGTTCAGAAGTTTGATGACATTTCAAACTTGGATCTAAAGTGTCTTATCAGCGGTTCTGGTACTACTGGTGTTGGATTAACACCAAAAACTGCAGTATAAAATTCAACAAATATTTTTTTCTTGTTTACTGCTGGGTCATAAGTAACTTAACGGAGCACCACTGATCCATAAAAACCTTTTTAATCCAACGGCCAGCAGACTGAGACTGGAAGGGATTGAAGGATCAGGAAGACAATGTTCAGAGTAAAAACAATCACTTTATTAGTAATCGTGAAACCCACATCACTACAGTAGAACCTTACAGAGTGTAAGGAATAATTCAAGACAGTCAGGCTGTTAATAAATAACTGCAGTGATCAAATGTCAGGAAATGAAATCCTCAGGTCCTCATAGAGCCAGAAAACCCAAG
Source organism: Micropoecilia bifurca (assembly GCA_903067075.1). Taxonomy (NCBI): domain Eukaryota; kingdom Metazoa; phylum Chordata; class Actinopteri; order Cyprinodontiformes; family Poeciliidae; genus Micropoecilia; species Micropoecilia bifurca. The sequence continues at coordinate 13,809 of CAEGAF010141409.1, read as the reverse complement.
ACCCCCCCACCGGCTGTTCAGTCTCACCATCAGTCCCAGCAGAAGGGATTCCACAGCAGCCAGCTTCACACAAACAGGAAGGTTTAAGACAAGCTCAGCATCAGGTCAAAGGTCAGGTTCCCTTGGTGTGGCTGCCTAAAACAGCCTGTGAGGCTCCTCCCTGAAGCTGATGTCACAGAGCAGGGCCAGGTGGTCTGAGGGGTAGTGGTATGAGGGCAGGCGGTCGGGTCCGATCTGCTGCTCTGTGGGGATGTCCAGCAGCGCCTCCACCCTCAGGACGCGCTCGCTGTACCAGATGTAGTCCAGAGTGCTGCAGCTCTCTCCAGAGGGGCGGATCTTCCAGCTGGTGTACGCCGGCTCTGTTTGCCCGTCTCCGCTCAGCAGCTTGTAGGCGGAGCTCAGGCCCAGAGGGGAGGAGCTGAAGCGCCTGTAGACGTCCTCCGAAGGCTCGGCGTTGAAGTCCCCGCACACCACCAGAGGGACTTGTCCCGGCCCGGCCCCCGAGTCAGGGGCTGTGATGCCCTGGAGGCTCTGCAGCAGGTCGGCGCCTTGCGCGCTCCGCAGCCTCTCCCACCCGCTACGGGCCTTCAAGTGTGTGACGGCCACACACAGCTGGCGGCCGGTGGCCAGGCAGCGCAGCGTCTGGGCGATGGCCACCTGGTTGGTGGGCAGCATCATGGCTGACAGCCGCAGGTGGGCTGTGGAGTGCAGGTGGAAGCGCGAGCGGCGGTAGAACAGCGCACAGCCGTCAGGGCCATTGTTGTGCTCCACATCCAGACAGGGAGACCAGGGTTTGGGTAGGAAGTTGCCATGGTAACCGAGGCGAGCCATAATTGGCTGGAAAGTGTCATAGTAGTGGTCGACTTCCTGTAGACACACGATGTCAGGTCGGTAGGTGAGGATCTCCTCCAGGATCTGGTACTTCCTCTCATGCCAGCTGAGAGCCTCTAGGGGGCAGCGGATGAAACTGTCCTTCCCCTCACCGAGAGCTGCAAGCACACACACACACACACACACACACACACACACACACACACACACACACACACACACACACACACACACACACAGCATGAACACACAGTAGCTGACAGAACACAGTTCCTCTCAGCATGCAGAGCCTTACCTTGGGCCAGGATGTTCCACTGCAGGACCCTTATGGACGGGTTATGCTGGTGGCTGCAGGGCTCCAGCAGCTTGGGTCGGACCAGGTCCCGCTGAGGCCGGGCCGGGCGCCGCCGCAGCGCCTCCTCACACTCTCTCAGCAACTGCTCCGGCTCTACCTCCACTAGGTCCTGGTCCTGATCCGGGTCCGGGTCGGGCTGGGCCAGAGAGGAACTGTTCATTGCCTGGGCCATCGACCCAAACAACCTGCTACTGCTGCTGCTGCCCATTGGACAAACTATGGGGTGAGGGGGGGGGGGCAGGACAGAGACGCATTAGTCACAGGAAGCTGGGGTCAAAGGTGAAACACAGTGGGGGTGAACCGCACTGAGGTTGGCTTGCTTCAGCCTGTAAGGCCGTGGTTCTGTTAATTAAGGTCAAGTCCAGTTTATTTGTAAAGAACATTTAAAGTGTTGTACAGCATACAGTCATCAATTATGAAACAAACAATAAACATTACAGGTGACCAGCTGATCACAGGGCAACACGGAGACAGACAGGACAACATCAGGGAAGAACATCTAAGGAGAATTAGAGACCAATAAACTTGACAGTCATGTTTTGGACAGTGGGAGAAGAGAACCCATGCATGAACCGGGAGAACATGCAAACTCCATACATAAGGAAAGACCCTGAGCCGGGATTCAAACCCAGGATCTTCTTGCTACCAACAAGGTAACAGTGCTACCAACTGCCCCACTGTGCAACTCATAAATAAAAGATACGAATACCAAAGTCCTGTTGCCTCTCACTCCCCCTCAGACAACTCACCACCTCACTATTTGAAAAGAACTGGCTAAAGAAATTGGATCATATGGATCCAACAGGGGAAGTCAGGTACCAATGGTCCCAACGTCTAGAACATTCCTGCAGCTGGGAACCCAAACTTGAACATCTGCTACTGCACTAGAGGAACAGTACATACATGAACTGGGTCAGAAATTGATCTATAATTCTAGTAGGGCGAGGTGGTTGTCTAAAGACAAAGGACCATTCAGGGACAAGTCTACTGCAAAGTGTAATTACCAGCTGCACATCGGTAAACAAGACTTCAGTAAGCTGAGAGAAGGACGATTCCGCTTCCCTGCCAGATCTTACACTAAACAGCTTTGAGGGAATCTCCTAAGCTGCAGTGTGAGTCAGCCTCTCTGATCTACAACAGTTAACCACCAGGTGGAGGAAGGAAGGGTCTTACCCATGGCCTCCATCTTTGGTCAGATCTGAATCCACAGAACAGGACGGTCCGTCTGCCTGTCAGTTCCTTCTCTGATAGTCCTGCACTAAAACAGCCCTTTCTCCTGTCTTCCTGTCTGCTGTGACTCAGCTTAGCGTCTCATCCTCCCTGACTCATCAGGCCCCTCCCCTTCCTCCTGGCTGGGTGACAGAGTGACCTCTGGGAGACGCACTAAGCCAGGCTCAGACCAGAACAGCTCCTTCATTGTGATGAAGATGAGTGTTGATGAACAAATGAAAGGAGCTGCATGCGTTTAGATAGAGGCTCAGAGTTCAGAACCATGCTAGTGCTTTTCTCAAGAAATAATTTATTGCTGAAATAGAAAGTGTATGTTAGAACTTCTACACTCAGATCATAGAACTTTATCTCTTTCAAAGTAAAGTTTATCTGTCAAACTGGAGTGATCAACATGTGACGGTGTGAGCCTCCAGCTGTGAAATTAGCATAAGATCTAATCAACAGCTTTTTCTAGTAGGTGTGGATGTGAAACAACCACAGTATCTCTGAAACCAACATGAAACTACCGAGCAGAAATATTCTGGGTCAGGTCTGAACCAGAATCTTCACATCACATTGCTGCCATAAACCCTGAGAATGCGGGTAATCATATATTTCCATCTATTTGTGAGCTCATGAACGTAGCACGGTTAGAGATAAAACATGATAACTCCACCCTGGAATAAGAAGGTAAGGAGAAGGAAAAATAAAAGCTTTCCTTTTGCATTATATCTAATTCTTCTTCTCCTCCGGTTAAGCCAAGTCCAGTGCTGGCTCTCACTTGATTTGAGCTGAAAATCTAACCAATCAGATCAACCAGAATGGTTACTATGCTAACAGACAGATATGCCCTCTAAACAGATGAATGGAGCTCAGTCTTGGAAGTATTCTGTCACAGACGCTCATGTTGGACGGATGTACGCGACCTTCAGAAATGCTAGTGTGGAAGCAAACTACTGCTGAGATCTAAGAAACACGCAGATAATCACAGGGTTTTGAATCGCAACCCCAGAACTCAGAACCAGATCAGGTCTGTTCTAAAGACAAAGTTCTTTAGTCTGCTCTGTAAGACCAAAAGGATTATCCATCTAAACACATCCACACACTGATAGACGGCAGTATCTACAGGTTTACCGTCTTGCCCAAGGGCACTTTGACATGTGCCAGGGGAAAGCTGGAGTTGAACTCTTTTCCACTGATTCCCTGCCTCCATCAAAAACACAAACTGATACTTACACCACCTACATCCCACATGGACCCTGTTCCAGTCAGTCCGAAGGATCTCCACGGAACAACTGTCTGTCACCACCTGTCCTCTCCGTTGGACCTTCCGTCATCCCACAGTCTTTCTCCTCTGAGCAGCGCAGAGTGACAGCACACAGTCATGATAACACAGAGCGATGACTCACTCACAAGAATGGTCTTGTTCTCCCTCAAACAGGCTCACACACAAACCAGGCCATGTAGGCAGTCAACTGGAATGTCAGGCTACATGGCCGAAAGGAAACAGGCCTGATAAATCTGAACTCCTATGACTCAATTAACTCTCTGACTTTAGCATTAAGTCTCAGGACAGTACAGATTCATCTGTAGAAGAATGAGAACCCACAGCAGCACCAATCACATGCCCCCCCTAACTGAATTACCAGGAACACAAATTAGATTCACTTAACACGGAATGTAAAAGAAATGACAGTAGACCATGTGATGGAAAACAAAAGCAAAGCTTTATACAGAGAGTCACTGAGGAACTAATTATTACAGAACCATTAACAAATATGAGCGCTAAAGTTTCCCATAATGAGGAGGGAGAGCTGGAATATTTTTCATTGGAAGGGAATCGGATAGAACAATGAATAGATGGTACTGAATAACCTGGTCTCTCTTGGATATCAAGGCAGGGACAACACTTCTCTGCCTCTATGGAAAAGCTTCCTGTAAGGGTTGAAGAGGAGATTTAAACTCATTGCTATACGCCAAATTCAGAAGCAATACAGCTTTTGTCTCAGCCATACAACAGTGGACCAGATCTTTACCCTCAGCAGGGTTTCCCCCAGAAAACCAGCTTATGGAAGTGACAGAACCTGCACAACATGGCAGTTTAACTCTGTGCCAGTTAAACATGTCCATGCATAGGGGACAAAGTACTTGCCCTGCTGATCCATAATCAGCAGGGCATTGACTGTCTCCATGCATTGTTTCTATTCATATTGTTGATTTCAGCTCTTCAATCCGATCTAGCTGACTCAACATATCAGAAGAGAACGTGAGGCAGACCTAGCTCTACTTCACCTTGTGTAAATCTGTTGACTAAAGTCCTAGCTCAGTTACACAATAAGCCACATTGAGACTGATTAGTATTTTTCCTGTACCTACATAGAAGAACCACAGACAATGTATATGAATTTTATGGCTGAACTTTTGCAAAAGGAGAAGACTCAGCAACTGCTCCTCTGAGCCGTTCAGAGCGTACTGCCCTCTCTCTGTAAGAGATGGCAAGCTTATCTAACACTTGAGAGCAATTTCTCCCAACGGTGGAGGGAACAATCAGTTCACAGGAACACAGATATTCAACACAGCAATCAAAACGTTTTAGCACAGCACGTCAGTACTGATTAATATTAGATTGAATAATGACATAAAGTAATAATAAAAATGAAAATACAAAAAATCTCTAACAATCTCTAACAGAGACCTATAAAGCAGAGATCAGCATGAAATGTTTGAACAATTCAGTTTTAAAACACTCAGGCGCAAATAAAGAAAAGGAATTAGTTTTGAACTGTTTACAGGGGAGGATCCAGGAGAATTGGTTCAACCATTTGAAGACCTGACCATTTGTCAGCTGATTCACTGTTACTTTGAGAAGAGAAGTGGAGAGTCATGGAATACAGACGGAAGTAAAGAGAGAATTAGCCGGAGGAGATTACTGGGCTCAGTACCTGCCGGAGGATCATCAGGATCAGGGTTAGGGTTCATCCGCTCTCAGAGTTTTAGTGGTGGCAGGAATAGAAGTGACTTGGCAAGAACAATGACACACTATGCAGTTGGGTACAAAATACCTCATACTGCTGGAATATTAGGATTTTAAGAAGTATTTGAATTTATGTATGCATTTCTTATAACTAGAAGTAATTTTTGCTTCAACTCAAATCAGACAGATAATCTGCAGAGGAAGCAAAAGATTCAGGTGATGGCAAGAAGGTTTTCTAACCTTATGGCTAATCCCTTTGGATAAATCCTCAAAATGCCCCTACGCTGTTGTAAGCAGGGTCTGAATGCCGGTAAGCCAATAAAGATTAAGTGATTGACTTTTGAGAAAGATAAAAGTAGCTTTTGACATATTTTTTTGTTTTATAGAATATTTAAAAAAAATTATTTAATAAAAAATCATGACAGATGGTTATTTCTCATTTCCTGGCTGGAAAAGAAACAGCCAGGAAGAACCAAGAATCTGATCTTGGTTAAATAAATAATAAAATCTTAGATCTAAATCCATCAGGCTTATGAATAATTTTGGGGTTTATCATAAATTCCAGACCTATTATTTGTGTAAATATTTTAGAAAAGTCTGTGCATTCTCAGAACCAGAACCAAATATGGAGAAGCAGCATTCAGCTTATGCACCACCAATCTGGAACAAACTTCCAGAAAACGGCAAAACAGCTGAAACACTGAGTTCCTTTAATGTAAGGCTAAAGCCCCACCTGTTTAGTTTCTTTTGAACCATAATAAATTGGCCAATATATTCGACATGTACTGATGATTTTAATTATGGCAATCATCAAAATGTAATGTTTGTCCCTGGTTTCTTAATTGTTGACTGTATGTTCTCTTTATTATGCAACTTTGAACTGCCTTGTTGCTCAGATGTGTTTTATAATTAAACTTCAACTAATCAACTATTGCTTGATTGATGTTTTTGGGTCTAAAGTATGTAAATGAGTTCCTTGATGTCAGAGCAAACAAAGACAGAAAAAGTACAGGCAGGTCAAAGTACTCAGTATTTTTACTTTTTTGCTGATTTCTTATCAGCTCACCACACTTTACATGGTCGGCTTCAGCTATAACAAATATCAGTAAACAAGGAAGAGGTCTGTGAACTGAACATGTGACAGAAGTCATCTGAAGGAGGAAGGGATGATGCTGGTCAAAGGTTTTTTGCAGAGCTTAGAATAAGCTGACATCTTCATCTGCCTGGCTTTCTAACCATATAGCCAGATACGTTAGCGTTTGCGGATTTAAAGAGAAGCAGCAAAAGCTAATGAGGTGGATTAGCTGTGCCTGGTAATAACCGATGGAGTCACTCAGGAAATGTTACTGTGGAATATAATCTTTGTTGCCTGATGAGCTGTTGGTATGTCACGATAGTCATAAAACTATGGTATAGCAAGAGTCTTCAGTCAGAGGCATCTTCAGATTGGTTGCTACAGAGCCACCAATGAAACTTTGAACATAGTTGGATGATAGGATTCATAAGAACATTTAATTTCCCTTTGGGATAAATAAAGTTTTTTTTTTTAAATTTGAAGTAAGTTTCTAGCCAACATGTGTGAAAACCTCTGCTTTAAAGGCCTGCTTGCTCTGGGATCTGCAGAAGTCATGACTGTCAGGTTTCTACTTGTTCTGCTATAGAATGACTTCATAGCAAAAAATTACTCAAATATGTTTGAAATAATTTGGTTCTGTTGAAGGCAGATATGTTTGATAGAACATTTACAACAAAGCGGTTTTCAAGCCATATTGTGTGACTTGAAGATGTTACTTTCCCATTCTAGCCAGATTGACAGTAAAAAGGATGAAAGTCGTTTTGGTTTTTAGATTGTAATTTTAATTTGCTCGTCTCTAATGAGGCGAAGTTAATCAAGTTCATCTTTTAAGAAGATGAACTTGATCTTGAGGGTGGAGGGTGGAGGGTGGAGGGCGACCCTCAACCCAGAACCCACAGTTTGACCCATGAACACGCCACGTCGCGGTGACAGGTGTTGACAGGTCAGGGTTTCTTGCTGACCTGTCGGTGAAAACAGAGGGAGGTACCTGGTGCTGAGGTACCTGGTGCTGCGGCCCCGGACCTGGACCCGGACCTGGACCCGGCCCCGGCCCCGGCCCCGGCCCCGGCCCCGGACCCGGACCCGGACCTGGACCCCCGCGGGCCGCCGGCTCCTCTGACGCCCCCTCCGCCGGGGCCAGCGTGACAGCAGCGGGGTGTCCGGGCTGGTTGTCCCCCCACTGATGAAACGCATATTTGGCTGAACAAAGCGGAACAACGTCGAGCTGAATTCATGGTGAGCCGCACTAAAACCAGCCTGTCGTGTTTCTCAGTAGAACTGAAGGGAGACGGAAACCGGCCGGTAAGTTACGTCATTTGTCGGGGTTCCGGTGGCTGAGGTGAAACCTGCTGGTGGGTCAGTCCACAAAACTCTGAGAAAACCTCAGATACAAACCACATGCCATTTACAATACCTGTGATTGTATCGTGTTAAAAGTAGATATATAATTAGCTTAACAAATGAATAAAAAGTTGAATTTGAGGCGCTGCTCCTCCACCTGTCTCCCCTACTGGAGCAGCTGTGGTTTGAGCCGCTCTGGCTTTTGTAAGGTTGAGCGGAAACTTATGAGAAAAAGGGCGTCACTTTTCCCACACTTCAGCCAATCAGCGTTCTGGAATTTTACAGCACAAGTATGACGAATTTTGACGTCAGCAGCTCTCCGGTTTCCCCACGGAGGAGACTTTACGACTTTACGTCGATTAATTGATTGTTTCGTGAAACTTACATTGATCAGCTAAACAATGATCAAATCCTTTCTATCTTATATGTAAATGCTTCATGTTTTCTAATCTAGGGGCTTTTATTGAATGTCCCCTGTATGTTAGAGTTCAAGATCAAACTGTTCACAAACCATTATGTAACCAGATAAGGGACCAATGGGGTCAGAGGTTAATACAGTCTCTGTGCTGGGTTGTCATCCACTGTCTGAATGTTGTCACGGATGTGTTTGTGTAAACAAGACAAACGTCATAACATTTGTAAACAGAAGATAAAAGGATATTAAACACAGCTCTAATATGTCTGACGTTTCACAGGTTTTTATCGATCTGATCCCAGTTGAACTGATGATGAACACAGAGAAGAATCTCTTTAAAAGTTCATCACTTAGCAAGTTACTGGTGTCACACTGGTTGGTAACAAAATACCACCTGTGAATCTATCTCTACGATCCCAAGAGAACTAAAGCTGTTAGTGGCCATTAATTAGGGATATCCACTAAATAAGTAATATTAGGCATTACCAAATGACTTAACATACTGATCCATCCGATGTCCTCTACTGACATAAGATTGGTTGATGAAGGAGGCACTTTCTGTCTGGAAAACCAGGCCCTGCCTTTCAGTCTCACAGTGTACTATAGTTCTCCAGGAAATGAGTCTGGCTGACGTCTCATCCAAGTGACATGTGTCTGAAGAGACATGTGATCTTTGCAGTGAATCAGGCTCAACATGGACAAACAAATCGACTATTGAAACATTTGTTGTTTTTGCTGATTTCTTGTTTGAGAATATCCTTGTGCATGGTTCCCCTCTATCATAACTTCTTTGAATTTTCTATACCAGCAAAAATTTTAATAAATAAATAAACAAACAAATAAATAAATGAAATCCTACAATAATGACAGATCAGCTCACTTCCCTTATGGGGTAATTTGTTGTTGGTGTTATATGCTGCCATCTAGTGGTCATCTAGTAGTACTGCACAAATTGGACAGTCAGCCATAGTTTTCATTTCAAAAAGTAAAGTGAATAAATACTGGAAAGCTTTTGGGTGTTTTTAATTTTTCACTAAGTCATTGCTTTTTTAATTACTACTCATGACCTTTACCAAAACATATTTCACTTAAAGTTGATTTTAGTGTAATAAAACAAATGTTTCTAAATATTGATTTTGAAAGAAAGACACACTAACTAATTGTTGTTGATTGTTGAAGATGGATGAGTGTTGCCTTCAAGATTTATCACTGTTATCCAGAGATGAAAAGTCCAACTGAGATGGGGGTAGAGGGCCCCCAACGTTTTACTCAGGTACTCAGGTAGTGGTACTTAAACACATTTTTTTTCAAGTAAAAGTGAAACATAGCCATCCAAGAAGTGACTAAAGCATAAAAAAGTGTTTTAGAAACTTTACTCATGTTCTGAGTAATTGATCATAAAATCTGAGTCAATATGTTACAATGATGTCATCAAAGAGAAAAAATTTGTAAAATTATGCAGAAGTTTTGATATTTTTAAGACAAAAATGAAACATTGAAACAAATAAATAAATACATAGATTAATAATTAAGAAATAAATTAAACACATTAAATAGATTAATTCCTCAGAGATGGAATATGAAAACATAAAAAAAATAAAACCAGTAGTTACAGTAAGTTATCTGTATACAGTGTTAGAATATGGTAGAGTACTTTCAGTGACAACACAGTATGAGCTGTTTACAGCATATTCTCATGATCTCCAAATGGCACAGAGGACTTAGCAGAATAAAATGAAACTTTGTGTAGAAACAAGAATTTTCATTTTGACATTAACTGTATGTTATTGTCTGTGTCTGCTGCAGTTTGGTTAAAATCTGTTTGTTCTTCATTTAGTGGATGAAGTAACCAGATATTCTACTCATATACAAGCAACGATACTTCATAAAATCGCAAAAATAAAAGCAAAAAGTACTGTGCTGTAAAACTATTCTTAGCTATGCTTAAAAGTATTTTTCCCCAAACTGTTGCCCCAGTAAATGTAACTAAATAAATGTAACTAGTTACTAGTCACCTCTGGTCCAATTAGTGGATTGAATTTGTTTTCTGCAGTTTTAGAATGGAGCCTCTTTTAGCACAAACTTCCAAAATGTGTCGAGGCGATTTACAGTAATAAATATACAATGCAAAAGTCACAGTGTCAGAAAGATTGGAAAAGTAATAATTGTTAGGAAGTTTTGCATTATACTGTAAAACATTACAGTCATGATGCTGTTGTCTAAAAATGCAACTTCTAACTTGCTTAGAAAAGGCCTGAAAATCCTTTTGTCACACATCTCCAATTTCTAATCATAACATTTTGAAATCATGCATTATTTTTCTTCCACTTCACACTTATGAATTACTTTCCGTTAGTCCATCAATATAATATTTGGGTGTAATGTGACAAAATGTGGAAAACCTGTAGTATAAATATCTCTGCATGGTTTCTCATTCTGACTTTAGTAGCTCCACCTCACCAGACTCGTCCACTTGTTCCACTGAAGCTTTAATGTTGGATTATATGAGTGCTGATAATGCTTTGTTTTTGCTGCCTCCACATCTTTGCTGCTCACCCGTCTGTGCCCCATCCAGCTACCATCTTGAAATGATCTGCACACTAATTTTCACAGCTCATTTCAGCTCATTATTACTCTGTAACAAGCCAGGCCAAGTATGAATTTCTCCGGCTGCCATTATCTTTACTAAATAGAAAGAATGTTTAATGAGAGGGAGTGAAAAATAAAATGTCTAACTGATTTCCTGTTTGGCTGGAAACTCCATGAAGCAGTTTGATTTAGAAAAATAAATAAAAATCAATAAACTTGAGTCCATTTTGTATCATTGTACAGCCTCAGTTATTGTCAAATTTGCTCCAACTGCTCCAACTTTCTGGTTAGTTTTTATTTCCAGGATTCTTGCTGCTAAATTCCTATTTTAACTAATGTAGAAATTCATATCTGGGTATGGATGTCTTAGTGAGTATTTAATAAGTAACCTTAACTATTCCTTTTGGAATATGGGTATAATATCAAAGGTTAAGTAAATTTCAACAGCAAAAGATTATTTTAAATTCTTCTCAGGTTTCTCTTAAACACAAAGGGGGAAAATCCTACCTAACATGCATAAAGATGAACAGTGTTTAATTTCCATGTGCCATCAAATTCAAAAATAGTTAATTGATCCCAAAAGAAAGTTAAATGCTGTAGCTAATTTAAAAACCTAAAAACCTAAACCTAAAAACAAAGGTGTGTCTACTGGTGTAAGTATTATTGCTTTGCTTTCTTTGTGTTTAGTGAATGAAAAAAAGAAATTCAATAATAAACACATCCATTATGAAAACCTTTTAGCCAAGTACAGCATAATGGCAGTACAGTTAGGCTCCTTCTACACCTTGAAGCTTGTCTGTTACAGTCTTACGTTAGCTGAACAGATCAATATGCAATGTGTGCCGTATCTGACATACATTATAGATTTTATTTCACCTGAAAAGGCTTTTTACTAAACTGTAATTGTGTTAGCCACGCTAATCGTATTAGACACAGAGTACCGTGTATCAGTCCTAGGCACATTCAAACATTTGCCAACAGAAATCACCCTCTAAACCATGAATGCCCAACTTACCCAGCCTTGCAAGAACAATAGGCATCAGTGATCTTGTCCACAGCTATATTTATGCTGAGGGTGTGAGGATCTGCTGTATTCCTCATCGACTGGTAGCACAATGTTGGAGGCATCGTGGCTCAAACACCTTGATGTCGTCCAAAAAAGATGACATGAAATTGTTGGTTACCCTGTCCATGTCGTGGCTGATATTTTTTGAAAATCCGGCAGAAATGCTACACTAATCGACTCAGAAATACTTTGCAGAGAGTCCGTGGAATAAAATTACACATAGAAACTAAGCACTGCAAGGCTTTGTTTGTGAGACATGCAGTCACGTGAGACTTTCGAAGGGCGTTTCTGGGCGGAGCTTGGTAAGATCCATTGTGCAGAGGTGTTGATTGACTTGTCGCTTATATGGGAACACGCTGTGTCCAAAAGTCTGCAATGTAGTGATGTGACATTCAGGAACAGTCCGATTCTTCTGAACGGCTCTTCACTTTGAAAATAGGACTGGAGTGTCATTGAGAGCCGTTCTTTGTTCTTGTAATGCTTTGCGTACACTGCAGTAGCTATCATTATTTTATTTAATCATACACATTGATTTTTAAAAATTAACAAATAAAACACAAGAACAAAGGAGTATGCACATTGCACTATCATTGTTTTTATTCAAAGTGGCAGCTGTAATGTCTGCCATGGTGTCAGACTACTTAGCGCCTTGTGCTTGGTTACTTCTTTGTGGCTCCCTGGTCAGTGTTCATAGTTGGGTGTTATTTACCGTCAGGGCATTGCCTCAGTGAGTAAAGCTCAATGGGGTATATGACACGGACTTCCATTTTAGCACTTCCGGATTTTTTTGCTACATAGAATGGTTCCGGTGCACAGGCAACAGTGTGTTAACAATGGCTCCTCAGTCGCTGCAGGACTATTAATCATGCTTGTGGAATTATTCAGACATCCTGAAAAGCTCCAACAACAACAAACGATTTAACTGGGTGTGTCAAATTTCACAATAACTTCAAAAGTAAGTTAATAAATTGTTTGTATTCACCATAATGCCTCATATGTCTGACATAGCTAACAGGGACAAGCCTACAAAGATGCTATGTAGGCTTCAAAACACAAAACAAATCAAAACACTTATGTTATGTGTTTTGATTAGCTGTGCAGTGTGCAATCTACATATCTAAAGTCTATTAACTCCTGCTATTAACTTTTTTACTTTTCTTTATATAGAAATTATTTCTATCAGTTGCTGTTTTTCCATTTTGTATATTTGCTCTATCCGTTTGTATTTTTACCTTAATGTTTACCTGGTCAGGTGAGGTGGAAATGTACATCCACTTGATTACTGACAAATGTCAGAACCACATGGACTGAGCTGGTTACATCAGATCAGTCTGAATCTTTATTTATCATTAAAACGACTTCTTGTAATTGTAAGACATTGTTATAAAATTGCATATTTATTCTGCTGTCTTTATTCTACAATGACTGCATTCTGGCAATTAAAAAAATCTTGTATCCTGACCTTAATGCTCCTTATACAACTCACAGAAAAGATGGTTGGAATAAAGGCACTTTTTGAAAGTATGTTCTGATTTTATTATAGAAATTGAAGGCAGGAGGAATCGATTAAAATCAAATCTGGTATGAAAAAAATCTTGCAATTCATATCATCTAGCCTTATTCGGTATATTAAATTATATGACTAACTACATATTACCTAATATTCACATTTCTTTGCTGGTTTACTTAAAAGTGTTCCATTTTAATATCTCACTTGAATTCCTGATCTACATGCATACTAATTAAACATATTACATATTAAAATGTGTTGTTCTAATGCAGTCAGTTGATCTGATCATTACAATGTATTTTATCATGCTCTTCATTAATAACTTCACTTAAAGTTACAGTGTTTAAAAATGAATGTACTGCATTTGAAAGCAATTTTATTATAGCATTTTGCAAATACAGTCTTGACAAAATCCATGACACAAAAAAGATCATATTAAAATAA
>CAEGAF010141390.1:0-11067 GCA_903067075.1 Micropoecilia bifurca | reverse complement strand
CCCCCCCCCCCCCCCCCCCCCCCCCCCCCCCCCGCCCCCCCCCCCCCCCCCCCCCCCCCCCCCCCCCCCCCCCCCCGGGGCCGGGCCGTCCCGTTTGAAGGGAGACGGCCAATGAGAGGCGCTCCGAAGGCGCGCCGTCAGCCAATGTCTGCGCTCCGGGCTGGTTATCGGAATTTACAATCTGTTTGAGGGATGGCGTTACAAATGGAAACAAATGTGTGTCTTTTATGGGTAATATGTGGGAATCCAGCTGTCCACGGCTTGGGGACTCTGCAGGTGTGGATCGCCTGGAGGTGGTGGTGGGGGGCTGGGGGGGAGCGGGGGGGGGGGTGGAACAGTCCAATCCTAGGGGTGGTGAATGCCGGGGATGTGTGTGGGATGGGACGGAGCTGAATGGGATGAATGGTTAATGACAATTAGGCCACCGCGGTGCCCCAGATTTGCCTTTGACGGCCGCCGATGGCCCTGCAGATGTGCCGGACAATGGTACAGTAGGTTTAGGGGAATTCATCACACAGGCTGAGGAGACTGGGCTCCTCTTTTTATATTGTTCCTAACACACAGTAAAAATGCCAGTGTTGAATTAACACCCAAAAGTGTCTATATGTGTCCAAGTCAGCTGGTGTTAAATTCAACACTACAGAGTCACATTAACATTTACAACGGTTTTAGTGTTAAAATATGTAAAAAATTAAAAAAATTTAAAAAAACACCAGTGCAGTGTTGATCACAAAATATGATGTGGCGTTATTTACCCCCTGTGGGGTAAATACTTGACCCACAAGGTGTCAATATCAATCAAATCCAGTGGAAAATATTCAAAACAATACACAGAAATGGAAAGTTTAACTTTTCTTAAACCAATTTCAGTATATAGAGCAAAGTTAATTTAACAAAGAAATGGGTGTCAATCTTTTAACACTTTCAAAAGTGTTACTTTAACACCAGCTGACTTGGACACATATAGACACTTTGGGGTGTTAATTCAACACTGGCATTTTTACTGTGCAGGAGCGTCTCAATTATGAGGGAAGAGCCGGACCAAGGCAGAAGAGAAGTAAGCAGCAAAACAAACCTGAACGCCACAAGGTCCATAAAAAGTTGTATTCTCTTATAAATTATAATATATTTACTCTGTAGTTGTCATAACGCATAGAAAACACCTAGAAGGGCAAAAAAAATGGTTTACCTGTTCAATTTGTCCCCCAAATTGCACATTTTAACTTGTAATATGCCTGATATTATCATCTTCCTGTAGCATAATTTTGTATCTGCCTATGCAGTGCTTCTTAAATATAGTGAGCTTTTATCAAACATTTAGTCTCATGCAAACATGTGCAAAATTCTCTCATCAACATTTCCCCCATATTTTCCTTAAAAGTAGTCGGAGTGGCTCCTGGCTCCTCAAAGAGGATTTTCAGGTACCGTTGCTTGTCAAAGGTCTGCGTTTTATTCAAATATGTGACATTTTTTACGGCACCACATATCACCCTTCTGCAAGAGTAATGGGTTTGACAGCTCTTAGTAAAATCCCTTTTTAAATCAATTTGTTTCATATAGCATCAAATGAGCATTTTTTTACTGTAATTGTAGCTCGTAAAGCCTTTTGGTCGCCCTCGGCAACATTAGCCCAGAGAATAAATACGTCTGTTTTCTCACAGTGACTAATTTGTAAAAACTCAACGTTTATTCATTTAACACGTTTACAGAACAGCTCAGCAAAAGACATAAAAGTCATATTTTCATGCTGGTGCCTGGCAGTCTCTAATTTTGATTCAGTCAGTCTATTTTTTCATTTATTGTGTTTGTCTCAATGAGATCTAATTTATGAGGAAGATCTGGCACAGATAACGGCGCTACATCATTCTCATTGTGTCACTCTGATCACACAACACAGCTGAAAATTACATAATAATAATAATAATAATAATAATAATAATAATAATAATAATAATAATAATAATAATAATAATATTGCTGGCACACAATTATCATAGATACTATCTTGATTTATTTTACAAAGGCTTGGCAGAGCAAGTTTTCTTTTTCTGGGAAGTAAGTTTTATAAATAAATATTTAACTGGTGCTCATCTCCAATGACCAAAGAGAAAAACCAATATTCTTTTTCCTTAGTGTAATTACAATTTTTTTCCCCAAGTAATGAGACTGAAAATAAAAACATATTTGTTAATTTAGTTCATTAAATCGACAACAGCTGTGAAACTGAAAGTTGGCCCCCAAAGGACAGGCCACCCTGGGCCCCGTTTAACTTCGGACTGCCTCTGGCTGGTAGAGTTTTCTCACTCTGAGAGTTTATTGAATTGACCCGATGGTTATGGACTTTAGAAGTGTTACGATCTGTTTTACTGATCTGGAAAATTCATCCCAACGTCACCGGCGCTCTCTGGGTGAAATCTGCGGTCATTAAACTCAAAGCTTTCTTTATGTTCACAAAAAGCACACAGTCCCCCCCACTTTTTTTAGCGACTAGCTGAAGGAGAGCCAGTGTGAGCAGCAGCTTCACGGATTCCTTCACATGTTTCTGCAGTGTGTGCTCAGCCTTGTGTGCACACGAACTCAGATCACATCGCTCTGTTCCGAGCCTTCCTCTTCCTCCTCCTCCTCCTCCTCTTCCTCCTCCTCCTCCCAGATTGTCCAAACAAGCCAGAGCAGACTGGCAGGCGCCAGCGCGCTGACGTCACCCATTCATCCGAGCCTTGACGCCTGTCAGCCTGGCGCCGCTCGGGCGGTCTCCATGGAGATTTTAAACAAGAGGGCTCGAGCTCGGCAACTCCTCCATTCACCTGCGTGGAGGAGCAGCAGCCATGAGAACAAACCGGCTCCGGAGCTTTTTTTTCTCTCTCTCTCTCTTTCTCTCTTTTTTCTTTCTCTCCTCCATTTATCACCTTAAAGCAGCGGGATGAGATTACCGCCCAGCGCACCTGCGGAGCAAAGCGCTGTCAGCCGGTTAACAGTGGGGCAACAAAGGAGGAAGGCTCGTCATTATGCTGTTTTAACAGGGAATAAGTGCAGCATTCCTTCAGACAGCCCACTTTCACTGCTTTATGTCCCTGTGGTTGCTATAAAGGCTCAAAGCATGCATTTTATTTCAACTGCTGGAATTTTCAGCTTTATTTCTGCAGAGCTTTATAAGCTCAACACAAAGTTCTGCGTACGCATAGAGCTAGCATAGCACAGACGGGAAAAGCTAGACTTACGCAGCGACTTGCCTTTTACAGATTTATCTACTAAAGCTGCGTACGAAAATGTAATTCCAGCAACACAAAATAAGTTTTATGCTTAACTGCTGACCCAAGTTTCATTCTTATCTCCTGAGCAAACATTATAGCAAAACGGTAATGAAAAACATCACATAATACAGATTATGTTTCTGCTGATTTTAAATAAACTCTGTAAAGGTATAGCTGGCACTCTAAAAGCTATTGTGTTAAAATAACCCTACTTTAGTTCATAACACTATAAAATATTGTGTGTGTGTGTGTGTGTGTGTGTTTGTGTGTATTGACATTATGACCAACTCTGGCCAAAGTTTGATATTTCAACACATAGTTAGCACTAACTTGAGCTAACTACTTAGTAGGTGAAAGGCTAATGTTAGCTTAGGTGAACAAACTCGTTTTATTGACACATCTCACTAAAATCAACAGCACATAAGACATCATTTTATGATGTTACTTCTTTTTTTTCTTTTACCGTGTGTTAGTCTCATGGGGTTGTTGTATGGTTTAAAATGGCAGCCTGTGAAGAACGACCAGGCTCCACTTTGTCTCTTCTCTAACCCCAAAAGCCCAGCGTCTGACCCAATAGCCTGTTAAAAAGACCCAACTCCTGTCCGCTGCCTTGTGCTTTAAGATAAATACCCAGAAGGATTTAATGGGTGTCAGAATTATACACTTGTAAGTAATTATGTCCTTTGTTAGAATGTGTTTTGAGGTACGTTGGCACCTTGTTACTGTAGGATTTTCCCTTCGTTCTGTGCTGTCAGTTTTCATACAGTAAGTCATGCATGTCACTTGATAAGAAAAAAACGACAAAGTGTAAGCATATTTAATAAATCAGGCTTAGTGACACTAATGCTGGAAATGTTACTCAAATAATGATGGAATAAAACCTCCTATTGCACTCCAACACAGGCAAATATACTTTCTTTTTTTTTCTTTTTTTTAGGGGGGATTATGTCTGATTCAGCAAATGTAGCATGCAAAGCTGTCTTATGCAGAGCATGAAATGTAATTCTGTCATCTGCAAAATTGTTGCAGAATACCAAGTGTAACAAAGTTAACAGCCACTAGATATTTCTTTGAGTTGTCCCAGTAGTTTGTAACTACTTTTCTGAAAACTTTTTTTTTTTTGCCCTGTCTCACTCTCTCCCTCTCTTTTTCTCTCTCTCTCCCTCTTTTTGCCCTCTGTCCCAGGTCGCAGCTGACAGGGCGGAGGGAAGGGCCGGGTGGGCAGAACAATGGGAGTGCGGTGCAGGGATTGTGGGAGAGAATCTAGGCTGGAGCCACAGTGTCTGGAGCGCCCCTCCACTCCCCTCATCCAGCTTTTGTTCAGCTGCAAAAGCTATCAGCACTTCCTACTGACACCAACAATAACTCCACACAGCTGGGCCCTTTTTAGCCTGTTTACAGCACATCAAGGCAAGGGGAGAGAGCGAGAGAACGAGAGAGAAGACAGAGTGAGAGAGCCAGAGGAGGGGAATGAAAAGTGAAACATATTAGCTCCTGATTTTAGCTGACAGAATGTCAGTGCCCCTCTCCCAGACACTGGATTCATTTCCCTGCGGACCCCTTACATGTGAGCTGATTATCGCTCGGTGCTCTGCCGCCGCGACAGGCTACTGTTTGTGCGAGGGGCTGTTGCGACATCGCACATCCATCAAGCAGCAGAAAGGCAACACTTGTACTCTGTTACATCACACTGTGTGTCTCGGTTATATTTAAAACTCCTTCCCGGTAGCATTTCTCTGGAGTAAATTGTATTTGTTGGAGGGGGAAGCGCATTAGCCGATACGCCCTCTTTATCGCTGCAGCGAGTGAAGATCGACAAAAAAGTGGCCTACAGGAAGCCACGTCGGTGCAGGAATTCACTCATAGGAAATAGGACATTCCAGCAATGCCTTGACACTTTTGCTGCTGGTTTTTATTGCTGTGAGAACAATGTGTAGTACTCTGAGCGCTTCCTGAAACATGAAAGTGAGCAAAGCGCTTGAATAAACCCTTTTCTTCGACGGATTATACCTTTTGAGACGCGCTCTGGGGAAGAATTTGATTATGAGACCAGAAGTTTTCAACAATTTTCACTAACGCGCGCTCCTGCGCATAGGTCATCTCCTCGCAGCTGTGGGATTAGTTTCCAGTTCCCAGTCAGGCTCTTCCTGTTTGCTCGATAATGATCACACCTGTGCGCAGGTGTGTGTGTGTGTGTGTGTGTGCGGAGAGGCTCACACGGGGCGGGGAGGGGTGAGCGTGGTGTCAGATACAACACACGGCAGTGTCACCATCTGAATGATGATTGAGTGGCGACATTTGATACGCATCAGCAGCAGGCACAAGTGCAGGAAGTTTGTGGATGTTTGTAAAGCTGCAGTGGGTGTGCAGTGTGTGTGCGTGAGTGTGTGTGTGGGATTCCTGGCCTGGCCTGGCCTGGTCTGGCCTGGTTGCTGCATGGGCAGCCGGAGGACCTGTAATGACTGAGGACCAGTGGTTAGGACTCACTTCCTGTGGGAGTCCTGGTTTAGAGATGTGTCATCGGCAGGGCAGACCGACTGGAGCCTCGCTGCCTCCTGTTGGGTGTTTTCCCTGTGTTCAGACAGGCAGACTTGGCGGGTGGATGCATGCCCTTTCCTGAGAGCCAGGCGTAGGTTACAAGGCCGCTATCTACCATCTGATAGCTGGCGCCTGCCGGAACTTTGCAGGGATCCTTGAAACCCCACAGGTGTCCTCCGCCGTTCGTCCTTGGCCAGCTTGTTCCCTCTGTATCTCGTCTTCTGGACCCAAACCTCACCCCTCCTTTACATCCCTGTGGCCATCGCCCTCCGCCTGGTTCCCACACACACTATCAAAGCCCTTTAATGGCTTCTAATTAGCTCCCCATCTGTTGGTGACAGCGCACTGGTGGCATGCTAAAGCACCCATTGAGAGCACAGGCATTGTGCTCTGGAATACTTTCCACTCCAGTGGCAATTGCCTGGAGAGAGAGCTTTAGTTTGGATGTGTGTGTGTGTGTGGGGGGTGAGTGTGCATGTTTACGTGCATGTGTGTGCTAGATGGAAGTGGGGGGCGGGAGGGGGGGCAAAGGGAGGGGTGTTCAGGGAAGACTCGCCGTTTTCTCGCTGTGCTCTGAGGCCTCAGGGACAGAAGGAGGAGGGTGGAGGGAGACACAATGGGTGACAGTGTTGCGGCTTGTTGCAAATCTAATAACGCCAGAGCCTTGTTTCCGTTCAGCGGTCATCACCCCCTGCACAGCTAGCAGCTATTTAACAATCCCACCTCACCCCCTCCACCGGGTTGTTTAAACATAGCAGCAGTTTGCCATCGACGTCACGCTCTGGTCCGGCAGAGGAGTCGCTGTGGGTTTGGCGGTGACGCCGACGGGGAAGCTGGAGACTAAACCTGGAGAGGTGAGCCGCTGCCCCCAGGAAACCTCACCTCCCGGACCCAACAATGGGCGCGTCTCTATAGGAACTGTAAATGAAGCCTAATGAGTCTTATTCGTTAGCACGGCCTGTCTTTGAGTGAATGTTGCTTGTTTGTCACATGCCTATGAGGCCCTCTCCTTTGCTGGGCTTCCAGCAGGGCCTGGTTGTGCTGGTAGCAGAAGGGGAGACCAGCTGTTCCCAGCTGGTAGCCAGAGGATGCCTATGGGGGACAGAGCTGATTGCTGTTGGCCAGCTGCCCCCCTGCTGTAAGAGGAAGATGGGGAACAAATAAATAGGCTCTTCTGTTCTCGCACCATTTCTAATTTCCTCCTCCAGCATGATTGCTAGACTAGATGGGCATAATTAGGGATGCAAATCTTGCGGGGGGTTTTGTTGCTTTGTGTTGTTTTGTTTTACTCCTGTGCAGCTCAGGTAACCAGATTTTTTTGTTGTTGTTGTCGCAAATTCCAGAACCACCGAGTGAGTAAGTTCAACCAAGAATTCCTTTACACGTGTGATTTCTTTATCGTCATGTTTACCGGATGACGCCGAACTAAAAAACGGGCATTCATGCTGTTGTCCTTCAAACTCCTTGGCAACCTGAACGTCCTGCTTTGAAATGACAAGTAAGGCTCCGCGTTAAGCCACATATTTGTGTGTTTCCCCTGTGTGTTGTGAGACAAATGGCTTGTCACCTGACCTCTCTCTCTCTCTCTCTCCGTCCCATCACACACACACACACACACACACACACACACACACACACACACACACACACACACACACACACACACACACACATTCGCACATCCCCACAGCTGCACAGAGGCGTCCAGTCAGCACGGCCAGGGGGACATGGGAGCCAAAGTCCATAGATGGAGCGTGGACAGTGGCAGCTGGTGAGCTGACAAAGCCCCATTCAGAGGGCCCAGGCCTTGGGGACAATGGCCCGGCCAGGCTGAGCCCTCTCCTCCACTCCTCCACCAAAAGATTAATACTTCAGATGGGCTTCCCGGTGGCAGGCAGGGGTAAAAAGGAGAGTCCTCCTGTTTGTCACCGGGCTTTGTGCGAGTTGCCTGAGAACCAACCTCTTGGATGGGCTTGACAAATGAGAGCCGCCATTGACAGTGAACAGATTGGGGCTGCCACTTTTGTTTTGATTGTGGTGCCGGTATAATCAAGTTATTTGGGCCTCCGGGAGTTTTTTTGTTTCTTTCTCCCGACGCTCTTGACGCCTGAGTCCCACCTCAACAGCCCATTGCTGACCCAGCTGTGGTCAGAGCGTCCTCCAGCTCCTCTCCTTCTCCCCCCCCCCCTCCATGCCCCACTGTTTGTTGTTTCTGTTTGTCAAAGCCGTGGAGGAAGTGAATTTACTTGGGTGTGGGAATCTTTTCAGGCTTCCCACATAAGGCGGCGCAGGTGCAACAGGTGTAGGTGTGTGCGTTCTTGTCACAGGAGAAGGTTATTGTAATGTTTTTCTATGCCTATGCTCCCCATACACCTGACCTGGATTGTTTGCAAAAGAGCAGCAGCTCGTACGGGGCGCTACGGTAACCAGAAACCCTTTTCAGGTAAAGGTGCAGGCAGCTAACTTGTGCCTCCCACCCAATCCATTCTCTGAAACCCTGTCAGCGCAGCACAGGTGTTTAGCCCCCAGCAAGGCAGCATTTCAGGTTAAACTGTAGGAACGCTGCCCCGCCTTTTTTGCACTGGGAACTGGAAGTGGCTGCAGAGCACACGACATCGCACCTGCGCACCTGGGAGTGTGTGCTTGGCTACTGTTGATCCCGTCACGTGACTTCGCAACAGGAAATGTCCTGGCGGAGAATCTTTGCAGGGAAGAAAGCTCACATTCAACCGGCATTTTACATGCAAATGCCACTTTTCTGGGCCTCGTAGCCAAATTCTACTAGCCTAAACTCTCTCCCACCCCCCCTTTATCTTCCCACCTCAATGACAGAACTATTGTTCTCCTGTTCTGTCGCTGCAGGCCATCTGTCCTGTCTGTCCCTGTGTTGTTTGCTAAGCATCAAGCAGCCATTCTCACGGCAAAGGAATGTGTCCTTCCTGTAAACATACTGTACGTTGACCTCCCCTGCGAGCTCCATAAGCTTCATCCCTTATCCTTGTTCCCACCCATCAGTACATCGGCTTCTCATCCCCCCTCTAGCTTTGGTCTGGCATCCCTCCTGCCCCCTCC
Source organism: Micropoecilia bifurca (assembly GCA_903067075.1). Taxonomy (NCBI): domain Eukaryota; kingdom Metazoa; phylum Chordata; class Actinopteri; order Cyprinodontiformes; family Poeciliidae; genus Micropoecilia; species Micropoecilia bifurca. Next base: position 2,206 of record CAEGAF010141390.1, on the reverse strand, counting down.
CATATTCTGCCAGTCTCCCTGTCTCCTTTTGGCTGGCCAGAGACGATCCTCCTCTGGTTCCCACGTCCGGTAGACGAACGCACCGTTAAGACAAGAGTCCTGCTTCTTTTTCTTGCAGAGGGCTCTCTGCCAGGAATCTCCTTGTGTGAATCTTTGATGCGGCAGAAGGTGCCCTACTTTTAAACCTCATTCTTCTTGCTTCTTGGATTTTTTTTCTTTTTTTAAACAAAGGGCAAAAGAGCCAATGCGTGGGTCAGCGTGGCTGTGTGCATCTAGGCTGGACACGTCTCATGCATGTGTGTGCGTGCACGTGAGGGCCGGGCTTTGGGATTATAAAGAGGAAGTGAATGGGAAGTACACACTCAGCGACAAAGTAAGAGGGAGACATTCCTTTGCTGTCCCCCCCTCTCCGTCCCTCTTTCTCCTCTCTCCCTCCACAGTGGCAGGGCCCTGGGAAAATCAAACAGGTGGTTTGTGCCTGGCAGGAAAGCTGGCCGGGCCCAGGGTGGGCAGGCCTACAGGCTGCTGGGGGCTATCAAAAGCTCTTAGCCCCAGCTTTAGGCCAGCGCCATGAATGGCCCCGGGCTTCATTATCATGTGAATTCTGGGAACTGCCCTGGGGCCCCAGTAACACCAGCGAGCTGCCCATATGCTGTTCGCTTGGCAACTACGGAGACCTCAGCTCTCCACTCTGGGACCCCCACCCTTTCCTTCAGCTCTCTCTCTCTCTCTGTCTGTCTCTCTCTCTCTCTCCATTCCAGCACTTTTGATATCAAGGAGATGAAGGAGCATCACTCTGCTCTCGGGGGGAGGAAGACATGAAGGGGGTGAAAGCGGACCACACAGAGCAGCGCCCACCGGTCCTCAGGGACACTGGGGGTGACACTGCTGCCCTGAAGGGCAACGCCATTCTGCGCGCCCAACTCTGGGTGGATTTAGCTATTCGATTACCATTAGAGACTCAATTTGAAAGCTGTCACGTTTGCATCAGAAGGCCTGGGTTTTGACAGATAAAGACGTCAACGCCCTTTCCGGCTTCTTCTTTCCACATGCCATCACAGGTTGTAGTTGTGTGTTTTTTTTGACTGAAGTGGAATTTAACTCTGAATCACCATCGTTATTGCCCAATCACAAGCGAAACTCGTGAAATTCATCCATGTACGTCTGTTTTGTTGCAACTCTAAAATTTCAGTGAGTGTTCAGACGTCAGACAGATCCAATGTCAGTGGCAAAACGTGCTCAGCGCTTTCTTTAAGTCGCATTTGTCATGTTTTGCATCAGACCACGCCACCTTGTAGCAGTATTTATTTAACTTTCCCATATTTTGTCACATTACAAACACAACATGCAACATATTTTAATGTGATAAATGTTTGCAATCATACTCCCTCCTCTCCCCCCGCATCCCAAAGACCTTTTCTTTGTTCTCTCAGGGCAACTCAGTGCATATCTATGAAGTGAGTTAACCGTGTAAAGTCCAAAAACAACAAAGGTGTGCGCTCAGTTTTGTTTCCATTAGCAACTAGACAAAAAGTCCACTTCGAAGATAATTTGCAACTTGATAAGCAATCATCTCAGAATCTGATCGCTTCTGTTGGGACATTGTCACATTTCTACTTGCCGAACAATCACATTTCTTTGCTTTGCCTTCAGTGAGGCGGTAAGGCATTCTTCAGCGTTTCGGAAACCCTAAACAGGATCCACGCATCAGGTAAGGAACCCGATGAGTCATTCGGCTTTTCCTGGCTGAGGATGAGGACACTTCTGCAGAGGAGATGTCACTTAACAACTGAGTGGGAATGCAGCAGGCGGCCCACCTGCGCAGAGGCGACAGGACCAAGAAGAGGAAGTGTGTGAGCGATGTGTGTTTTAAAAAAATAAAAAACGCCACATGACCTCATGCTGACGAGGAGACTCTGGATGGCTCTGGCATTGTTCATTGTGATCACCGAGGTGTGTTGCCATGTGCGTGTGGATGCTGCACATGTGGCCAATTCTGGTGCGCTTACTTCACCGCTTGCACCTGCGACTGGGAAGGTGAGGTATGGAAAACAGAGGGCGGGGAGTGGAGGGAAGGAGGAAGATGTGTGTGTGTGTGTGTGTGTGTGAGAGAGAGAGAGAGAGAGAGAGAGAGAGAGAACAGAGAGTGTGATCTGACATCTGAGGCACTCAGAGAGAGACAAGCTGTAACACCTCACGCGAGACA
>CAEGAF010141380.1:0-10086 GCA_903067075.1 Micropoecilia bifurca | reverse complement strand
CTTCAGAGCCTCATATGTTTTCAGTCTGTTAAAGATAGTATTATTGATAGCAGTACAATTTGCACAATGCCTGTTTTATTTAGTTTTCTTCTTGGAAAAGTTATCAAATTAAGGTGAATTCATGGTTCCTTTTTCCACATAATGTAACAGTAGTGTTTATGATAAAAAATAAATAAATAATAATTATGTGATCGGTATCGGGGATCGGAATCGGCGATCGGCTCTCAGGGGTGATCGGTATCGGGATCGGCAGGAAAAAACCTGATCGGCACATCCCTACTACAAAGACATTAAAGTAAGATTATGTAGATAATTAAACTTTGGAGACTAATTACATAAGCAAAAAAAAAAAGCATAAAAATCTAAATAGGAATTAATATAAACACAGATAACCTAAAATATGCGAGACATGGCATCAGTAATGGCATCAAAACTAAAATAAAAACTAGTAAACAAGGTGCACAGGATGTAGAGCAGTAGATGCCTGATGTTACATGCAGACTGTTTCTAGACAAGACATGGAATCTATATTTAAGCCTTAGTGATTCTACAGAACAGGAAGGAAGGAGACCGTTCAGCTTTTAAAATGGCCGACCTCTGCAGGCTGTCCTAATGTATCAGACACATCTTTGGTAAGGTTATCTGTACACACAGCTCATTCTGAGGAGGCTGAAATGACATATGAACACGTCGCACTGTGATGCAATCAGAAAGACAGAGGTGCAAAGTTATAATGTTCACTCAGCAAACACTGAGATGATCATGTTTGGTACTTTTACACTTTCAGTAAGTGTCGGTTGAGCTTATATTCATCAGAGTGATTACTATTATTATCAAATTCCTAAGATGGTGGTTTTGAATAGAGCTCTAACGTGATGTATGCGGATATATAATGACCAACTACTCTCATTTCTCATTTTAAAATCATTCTGTCCGATTTTGATGATCTAAACAGAGGTTTTAAAAAGAGAGTTCACTTAATTTGAACAATAGCTTACAATTAGTGGCTGATTCCATTTTTTTTTTCTTTATTATTGCATTTACAAACTGTGCTACAAGAGAAAAATTAAATAAAAATAGCGTAAAACACTGCATTTAGGGCTTCACAAAATGTCGCTAATTATTATTAGCTTTGGCTAATTACTTATAGGTACCTTGCATTCACACTAAGTTTGCCAAAGGTTTGGTGCCACTTGTTTAAAGCAACATAAAACATTTTAGAAGGTAAAGAGTTAATAATGTGGTGAGAACATCATAGGAATAATAGTTATTGTGATAGTTGATATTTAAAAATGTTATGACTAACAGTGATTTTAGTTAGTTTGTATTTTCAGTGTGAAATGTAAATTCAATGTTCACATTTTGTTGCAGTTAAAAATAGGAAATTTGAAAATATCACTACATGATAATGTGTTATTGGTTGACATAATGAATGATCCCTAAACACCTTTAAAAAGACAACATAAAAAATAAAGTCTGGAGGGGGTGCAAGTAAAACCTGGTGGCCCGCCAGGCTTTTCTTATACTGGGGTAAACTCTACATTGAAAATGATATAAGTAGATAAAATGTTAAATGAGCTGCTCTGTTAATCAATACTGAACAAACTACTCTACCTAACCCTCCACCGAACCGCACTGACAATGATTTCACAGATAAACAGCTTCCTGAACTTTTTCATAATTTACTCCATGTGGGAATAAATTCTAACTTTTACAAATCAAAGTCAACATTGTTATTTCTGCAAGACAATTCTAGAGAAAATGAAGTGCCAATTTGAGTGGAGCAGATGGAGGAATGCATGGGCTGACGCATTGGGTTCAATGTACCAGCATGAGTTTCTAGTTCCCTATGTTTTCTTGAAATAAAGAAGTTCTACAACACTTTGAAAAACCACTAAATGTCAAGAAATTACAAAAGTGTTACTTTTTTTCTTTTGCACTGAAGGAGACATCTTAGTGTGGCTTGTGAGACAATAAACACCTAAATTCTGAGCCGTTAGCAGGTCTGCAAACATACCTGCTGTTAACTGATAACCTGCAATATTTGTGCTGCTATATAGATATAAGAGTATGGATCTAGAAAACAGTCTGAATCTATTTAAGTCAATAATTAATTAGCATAATAAAAAGGCCAAGAGATACATATGAAATTAACATAAATAATATATATTTACATTTTTATATTAATTCTACATAATTCCTACTAAAATAATACAAATTCTTTATGTTTAAAATGTATTATCTAACTAAAAGTCTAAGGCTTTATCTATCTACGAATAAGACCATATTATATAGAAATAGAGCTAAGTGGCTCCAAGCATTTTTTTCCACTGAGCAAAGGGTTGCGTTTCTGTGGCGACGGCACCGAGTATCAGTGTCCAGAACAGCTTTAATTTCAGTGCAGCGACACAAACACATGAAACTCTAAACTCTCAACTCAGCAAGCAGCCAGCAGGTTACGCTGCTACTGAGGACTGGTTAGAGGATTAGTTCAGTACTTTGCTGGTACCAAGAATTTCAGAGGAAAATGCTGGAGAAGGTTTGAACACTCCTAAAAAACCAAAGTAGGTCTTCTTGGAAAATTACTAAAATGCAACAAATGCTATTAGCTCTCGTAGCGCAACGGTCAGGAGAGCATGAGGGTTGTGGGGTTGTCCCGTTGGACCGTCAGTTCCCGAAAACAAACAGATGAAAAAAAGAAAACTTAATGAGTCAGTGCGCCTCCAACCAGACAGCGTACAGAGTAAGAAGCTTGACGGACCCAAATGACCCCGACTCTTAAGACCACGTGTGAGGGTTAGTGATTAGTTTAAGTGATTTACAAACAGTTAAATCCTCCTCTTCTGCTAGAAAACGGCCAGCTTTAAGGAGTCTGGAAGCAGGCATTAAGAAGCAGCCTGGTTATTAGGACGCCGTTATGCCCGGCTTATGAAGTCGCACCAAGAGGCAGCGGTAAAAGAGGGAGACGGCCGTGTGAACCTGCGCTGTCTGGATCCCAGCGCTGCCAAACTCAGTTCCTGCCCGTCTCCTTAATCTGCCCCTCTCTCACCCTCTTCTTGAGTTTTAGTGGGCCAGCGGCGCTCGGTGGGAGGCAGGCAAAGAGCTCTGTGGCCGAGTCTCTCTCTCTCTCTGTTGATTAGGCTGTAATCCTTCTCAAGCGGTCCACATGCCTGAGATGATAACCAGAGAGGCACGACTGGAAAACCACAAGTGGAGCCAACAAGATGCTTGGTCAGAAATCCAAACTTGTATCATTATGCGAAGGTGTAGCAGTGGCCAGCGGACCAGAAAGCTCCTCCTGAACGGGAATGAAACGGCTCAGAAGATAAGTTGAGTTTACAGAAAGTGGCAAAGGGAAGGAAACTCCACTGCCTACACAAGCAGTTTCATGATGTGGTGAGAAGGCTGAATGTAACAGCTGCATAAGACACAATAACTAACTATTCTCACTAATGATTAGCCTTCTGGGAAAACAGCACACCTAGCTAAATCGTTACTTATTCTTCACATCTTTTATAGGATCTCCACCAAATGGGAATTTGAATTTCGAAGGTCAATACAGAAAAACAGTGCTGAACTGACTTAAAACTTTTTTTAAACAGACATAAATTTACTGAATTACAAATTTAGCTAGCTTCACAAGCTTGGTCAAACAACAACAAATTTAAATTGATCAGTCAACGCAATTAGGAGTAAAACAGGCAATGTAAAATAAATAAAGAAACTGAAACTGACAAAAACAACAGACTGACTACCATGGTCAGATAAGTAAAACATAAACTGTAACAAATCTTCTTTCTAATTGTTCACAAAGTGAAATTAGGAATTCTTAATGTTAAATAAATAATACAGCATGACAACACTAAGAGCACAAAGTATAGAATTAGACTGACTAGATCTGCCCTTATGGTTCAGGCACATCGTCTCGATACCCGATCTAGAATTTGTTTGAATATCGGGACCGATACAGATGACGACATGGGATCGATGCGGCGCTACTGAAAAACCTCTTGTGAACTGATAACCTGTAATGTTTGTGTTGCTAAGATGAACCACAAGCCTAACAACAAACTGCAAAGATGTCTGCACTGGACAGGGTTGTGAAGGAGACTGTTGAGGTTTCAATGCCTTCAGGAAAATATCATAGTTTCTCAGTTTTAACTACAAAAAACTGAAAACAAAGAACAGGAACTGAAAAGCAATAATTATTCCTGTTTACAATCACATTTGCAATTTCTAACATTTACTTGTTATTTTTGACTTTTGTACAAAGACCTGAGCAAAAACATAAAAAATACAGTGGAGACCCAGCAATTATAATTATAGTAATAAAATTTTTCTCATGCTAAATATTTAGTTGCTGTTCTGCTTTTGTACAGTAAAACCAGCAAAACAAACTGATGTTAGCTAGTAAATTATCCAGGTTATCTGCCCAGGTAGCTGGTCTACAATCAGCTTCTCACAGGTTTCCACCTGAGTCTTTAAAAACAATCTGACCTCATTGAGGATAAAACAATAAGTATGGAAAAAAACCATCAAGATTTTACGTGTCTTATTTACATATAACTACATAAAAACAAACATATGTCATTGTTTCTAGTGGGGTGATGGGCGAGGCTGGGTTACAATGTGAAGGGTTAGAAAAAGTTCAGAAGAGATCGTAAAATTGCTCAGACACTTACGTTTTGTTTTCCTACAACAAAAAAATAAAAATCACCAGCTAGGTTGAAATGGTTGCTGGTTTTGTAAACTACAGTGTCTTTACTATAGCATTAGCATAGTTGGTTCAAATTTGTTAAAACTATGTTTGGTGACCGCGCTTAAAAAGAAAGAAACAACTCGTTTTTTGTTGTAAATTGAATGCATACATGCAGCTGCACTTTGGACTTTACAGCGGCACAGGGACGGCTTTATGAAGACGCTTTGTCCTCGTTACGCTCAGCAGGGAAACCACAGGATCAGCCCCAATTAAAATAAGCTGTTCTAATTTAGACAAAACAATCTGAAGCGCGTCCTTAAAAAAGGGAAACTTTTCTCAAATGTCAACTGCGCGACACATAAGCTGGTAAAACTGGGTAGAAAAAGGCTTGGAAATCTTGTTACACAAAGTATTATTTATAGATTTTACGCTTCTTTCCTTCCATTAACAATTTATTCATATATTTATAATTGGGGATATAAAAAGTTGGACTGATATCTGATATTAATATAGCTGTTAAGGCCCACAACAATATTTACCGATATCGTATTTCTCTACCATTTTGAAACCTTTGGAAAAACGACCTTAGCGATGAACAAAATGAAGATAAACATCAGTTGTGCATATCGGACCGACACCGATATGTTAAAAACAACTAATATCGGCTCATGCCAATGTTAGTGCTGTTATATCATGCTGCGCAATGTATAATTGTGATTAAATCAGAACTGTAATTTTACTGAAGAAAAATAAAACTCTAGATTAGAAAATTTTGCCAACTGTTCAACAATATTGAGAAAAATGTTTTTGATGTTATTTTCACATAGCTTGCATAAGTTTATTTTTCTATTAATATATCTTAAGCTGAAACTTAACTATAGATCTACCAAATACTAGATCTATTTGCGATTTTTTTCATTTGAAAAGTTACATCTTTGATTAGAAACTAAAAAAATTGTAAGATTTATTTATTTTAAACTGGGCACTCTCTCAAATACTATGTTGAGAATCCATCTGAATGATTTTTGTTTTACTATCTTAAACAACAATATTTTATGTGTTGTAGAAAATGTCTGTCAACTCCATTGTGGTAAAACTTTCTGATTACTCTAAATTTCTCTCATTTTTTTTCTTGAACCTAAACATAATAATTGCAACCATAACACTCTCGTATCCCACATCCAGATTTGGGTGTATTTCTTCAGAAATCCGTGTAGGGAAAGGTGATAATGCTACTTCTCCCGACTCAAACATTACAGCTGCCGCCGTCTAACAGAGAGTCGGCTCAGCGGAGACCTTTGCTTCACGGGGCCCAATACGAATGCAGCACGCAGAGTGACGTGTGAACCTGTGAGGGGATAAGCTGTGGCGCGCCGTCGTGTCAACGTCAAGATAAACCAGCTAGAGATTAATTTAGGCCTTATTGGGAAACATCCTCCAAGTAGTTTTACTATCAAACTCTGCTTTTCTACCTACAAAAATAACTAAACTGGAGATAATGGCAGTTCTGTTATAAATCAACACTGAACATAGATCAGGTTCCAACTGAAGACTCAGCTGCTTATTCAATGGGTAGTTGGGAAAACACAAAGAGCAAAGTCCACTGCTTTCAAAGGGATTTTTAATTGATTTGGGTGAGGGTTAGCTTCCCCCTCTATCTGGGGTTTCCCTACAGAGTCATCTTCACTCCAAGCAGTCATGTTTACAGTGAACTTACAGAACTTGCTTTGAGATGTTAGAGGCCAAATTATTAACAGGAAACATGTTAGGGTTGCAAAAAATAACATGGATTTATTGAAAACTTTAGCTTCACATGTTGATTCAGATATAGCTTTTGAAGGTAAATGTAACAATTTACTTACAATGTAATAAAGCTTTACAGAAGAAAGCAGGACATGTCTGAAAGGGAAAGCTGCTATCAGCAGGTCTAATCCACCATGCACCGCTAGACAAAAACCTGCACTGTAAGTATGTTCAATCTGAAATCCTCAGGAGACACTTCTCACGAATCTGTAATAGGCTGAACAACGTCACACACACCACAGAGGATGTGTGTTACTAAAGACTGTCCTGAAGGCAATTAGAAACTAAGGCTGAGTTCACACCAGCCCTGTTTGGTCCACTTCAATCAAACGCTAGTCAGTTCGTTTGGGAAGGTGTGAACACCCAATTGAACTCCAAGAAAAGGAACTAAAAACATTGGTCACAGTTTGGCTGAAGTGAACTCTGGCACAGTTTCAATACATGTGTGAACACCAAGCGGACTAGAGACCATGCCAAAAGCAGGAAGGAGACTACAGCACAGGGCATTCTGAGTAAATACAAACAAAACAAACGTGAGTCTAGCACTAGAAGAAGAAATGTTTTATGGTCTTTCACCAAAAACAAAAAATGTTAAAATTTTTGTTTATCTTCCGTGAAGAAGGAAGCTGCACTTAACAGCTGCGTTTCCATACAAATGTTCACAAGACTTTGTCAATATTCAGGTAATGCCAAACAGTACAATTTCACAATTGCAGTGTTTCCATTAAATAAGAAATGGCAAGTAATGCAATAAGTCATTAAAAAACATGATAGGTCATCATACTCCAACTACTTCCTGTCGCCTTTTCCTCTGTGGTTTCCGCCAGTGCAATTTCAGCCTCAATCGAACTGACTATGAGGTGTGAATACATACCTGACAGTATGTGAAAATACCTACCAGGTGTGAAAACACCCTAAAATAATTGTCCCGTTTAAATATTTTACCCAAAGCATTTCTGGTCGTTTGTTGAGGTTTTTAAGTTTGTAGAGAAAAGCTAATGAATGAGAGACTACAGTGAAGTTTACCAGGCAGAAAAAGAGAGAAAAATGTTTAAAAATTCACTAGTGAATCCTGTTTATCTACTCTGAGTCACTCCACACCAGCTCATCAGACGGTTTGCACTGCGGTACTCTGGTTACAGTGTTTGACTATCACACTAATCAGTCCGGTCAAGCTCAGCCGGTCACCTGATGGATCCTGCCGCCCATTTTCCAACTCCTAAAATTTGTTGAGAAAGCGATGAAAATGCTGCAAATGGAAACTCAGAGAAAGTGAAAGAGAAAGCCCCCTCTGTCGCACCTGCAAGTTCAGAAGATTCGTGAGACAGAAACAAGGTGGCGTTGAGGACGGTTCTGGTTGCAACGCAGGAGTGTTGGTTCCCCACACAGACGACTAAAACGATCATTATTTTCATGGTTTCATTCAAGATGAAACGATACGATAACTGACCCGATGACAGGATTCATTTAAATACTTCAGTTTTCTGGCTCCTTTTTGGAGCGGCGTGCGTAGTTAAACCAGCGGAGCCGCTTCTGAGCCACAGGAACTATTTCCGTTCATGTAAAGTTGTTTGACAGTTCACCCACAGTGAAAGGTGATGATTGTCTCCATGTGGGAGACACAAAGCCGCCGTTTCCACAGAAATCAACCTGCAGCATGTTTTTAGCTGCAGCAGTTTTTGTCATCGTCAGTCCTACTAATCTTCACCACTGAAGGAGTGACTCATTACTAGGCAATAGCTCCTTCGCTACTGAGGGAACAAGAAGCTAATTCAAATTTTTGATCAAATTTTGCAGATTTGTGATGATAAACGTGTTATTTCCATATTTAAAAGTATTTAAGATATAGATAGACTTGATGGTAAAAAATATTGTTAGCCATTTTTATTGCACCACTAGCTCCATTTATTTATTTAATATTTCTATTGCTGTTCATGAAACAAGTAGTGGAAATAAACAGTAAAAGTTAACAAGAAGTTTGAAGGACATATAAATATTGTTATGTAAAGTTTATCATCGTCTCGATAAAATAAAATTCATCCACATTTCAAATATGAAAGGTCTCAATAATTTCCACCCGTTATTCAAGGCTATATTACAGATTAAAATCTAGAGCTTGTAGTTGTATTGGAAAGACAAAAGTTACAAAGAGAGACCATAATCTGTAAATGTACACAATAAACTGCTTTTCAACATCAAGGATATAATTTCTTTACTCTTAAAAATATATATTATAGAGAGATACTCATTTATGTGAAGTAACTGGCACAGTTTTAATGCTATATTGTTTTGAGAATTAGATATTATATTAAAGTGTGTTTAACTAAATAATTAACCAGGATCAGGGCTGCACTACATTTAAAATGATTCTCTATCATAAAATGTACCGAAAACAACAAGCTTACGGAAAGAAACTGTTTGGATGGTTACATATTTATGCCAGTCATATATTTAGTTACTCTTGTTGCTTAAGTGGTAGAAAGGATGCAGGAGAGGCAGGAGAGGAGCAACTTTGCTGAGAGAAAATATTTCTAAATTTTCCGTCAGTAGTTGGATACACGTCTGACCTGAAAGTTCCTGATTGTTTTGATTGTTGCAAATCAAACAGAGACATCATAACTGATATTGTTTAAGGTTTCGCAACACAAGGACTTTATCAGTCCTTGTGTTATTTTGCCATTATCAATATAATAACTTGAAAATTGTCTCAAAACGACAATGTCATCATTAATCTCAATAAGAACTGGGACGATTTATCGTCCATAAAAATGTCTTATTGTGACAAGTCTAATTAACACTTACTACTTGTGTATTTATCTCTAAGTCTTATCGCTGCTGCTACATACACCAAAATCATCCAGACCTAAACATGACCCAGAAATTCCTGCATTAATGTGTGTGTGGAGGTTCTTCTGCTGAGGGGATCATTGCTGCCTTTTCATTACTGCTGGGAAACAGCTAACATGATCGAACACGTTCTGATTCTTTGGAGCTGTCTCATGTTCAAAGTCTGTGACTGAGTCGGCCGACTAATTTGTTCCTCTAAGTATCTTGCTAAGTGGGAAATGAAACCTGACAGAAACATGTTCATATTTACTCTAAACTCCCTGTTTGTTGAGGAGCTTAAAGAAACTTTTTTTCCCCATTCTAAGTAACAGTTAAAGACTTAAAATTATAATGTATCCCTACAATTAACAAAACCGTTTCAAGTAATAAACGGTCAACAAAAAAAAAAAAAAAGAGTTTACACATCCAGGGCCGGATTTACAAGAATGTCGGCTCCTGAGCTGGAAAACCCTATTCACAAAAAAACCCCAAAAACATTATTTTTGCTAATGCAAATTACAAGGGCTGTCGCAATAAGCAATAAATCATTTAATTGTTTAATAAATTAAAATATGGCTGCACAGTGGCGCAGTTGGTAGAGCTGTTGCCATGCATCAAGAAGGTTCTGGGTTCGATTCCCAGCCCCGGCCTTTCTGCATGGAGTTTGCATGTTCTCCCTGTGCATGCGTGGGTTTTCTCCGGGTACTCCGGTTTCCTCCCACAGTCCAAAAACATGACTGTTAGGTTAATTGGTCTCT
>CAEGAF010141354.1:0-14477 GCA_903067075.1 Micropoecilia bifurca | reverse complement strand
CTCTCTCTCTCTCTCTCTCTCTCTCTCTCTCTCTCTCTCTCTCTCTCTCTCTCTCTCTCTCTCTCTCTCTCTCACAATCACACAATCAACGTTTTCCTTCTGTTTTTTTTTTTTTTTGGTAACTGCATCTGCATCCTCTGTCCTCCTCCTCTCACCTTGTTGAGGGTGATGACCGCCTCCTGGCTCACAGCTGTGATGTTGAAGGTCTCCCCCGTCTCGCCCTCCAGGATGGTGTAGTCCAGCTTGGCGTTCTCGCCGAGGTCGGCGTCGGTCGCAGAGATGCGCCCGATCTCGGCGCCAGGGATGGCGAGCTCGGAAACGGAGAAGGACCACATGCCTGGGAGCAGACGCACGGAAACACGCGTTAGGGTTGATAGCGCCATCCGTTAAATAAATATGGAATTGTCCCATATATGATACAGAAAGGTTGCCCATGTTGTTGAGCAATCTTGAATACAGTGACATCTTGTCTCTTGTTTTATTTTTGTCTTGAGGTCTTTGGTGATTGGGTAAAATGTTTTTGTAGTTGAAGTCTTGAAGCCTTCCCTGACCATATTAACTACATTACTTTTCTTTTTAATAACACAGGTTTTCATATGAGACCAGGATTTAGATGCAACATCCAGTATATACAAAAATTGGCATGCAAATATAGCAAGTCACTAAAAAAATTAGCCATTTCCCAATTTGTGACATATAAAAGTAACAAAATTCATACTTCAATGTTCAGTTGAAATATAAATTCTGAAGAAGAAAAAGGCAAAAGAATAAAAACATCCTTCTGATCTTCTGATGAAATAAAATAATATTTTCTTGGTACAAAAGTCACATCGGTTTTAGCTCATCTACTGTAATTAACCTGAAATTGACTGAAACTGTCCTATTGGGAGTTTTTATCATAATTTGCTTACTAGCATCCAAAATTGAAGCGAGGTTACAAAAATATCAAAGTGATCGTTACTGAACAAAGGTATCAGTCAGGAGCTAGATACAAAACAAGAGGTAAGCACTGTGGGTGTTTTCAGATTTAGGGTCTGCGAAACTGACTGGGACTGTGAAATTAGATGGTGTGGCCTTCAGATGTATTCCTGCCCTCACCTATATGCTGTTGCCTAGCAACTGTGATGGTGAAAACATTGAATAAAAATAAAAAAAAATATCCAAACTTGTGGAGGGGAAGTGAAATTGATCCAACCAAACATACACAACGTTGCACATTACCAAAAGCGCATCATACCTACAGTGAAACACGGTGGTGGCAGCACCATGATCTGGGGATGTGTATATGGAAACAGTGCAACACTTGAGGCAAAAACCATTTTGACAGTGCTTTATTATTATTATTATTCAGCTTTCATTATTACCATCAGTGCGTTCAACACTAATTAGTTTACTCATTAAATTGTTTTCTTTCTGTTCAAATGCTTCCCTATTACTAATCCAGCACTTTGCACGTTAAGCATGAACTGCTTAACCACCAATCCCATGTCGCTTGGCGCCTGGTGGCAGTCTCCCCAAAGGGCCCAGCCCTTGTAGCCTCCTGTCATTTCCACAACAGTGTCCAAGTCGCGTCACGTCATTAGTGCTCGACACAATTCATTTGTCAGCTAAATGCGTCGCTATGTCCTCGGATCGACTCCCCACACCTGTGCCGAGCTAATATTTACAACATTTTGTTCAGGTAAGGCCAGCTGTGAAGGCAGGCTTGAGCGCTAGCCGCTAGGATATTATTAAAAGACGGAAAACTCGCTGCAAAACTAACTAAATTAAAGGAGGCTGGGGTTTAGAAGACAAGAAAGAGGTGACGGAGTGAAAGAACGGACTGCAGCGAAGGAAGATTCTCCGTCTACCTCCCATTTAAGCTTGATGAACTGAGCCACCTACTCATTACAATCATCTGCTTCCTAGTCCCAGAGTTGTCCATTTCTTTCTCCTGCTTAACAAGCATTCATTAAGATAACAGGGGTCTTTCCTGTTCGCTGCCATTATGTTAAAACATGCTTTTTTTATTCTTTTCCAGCGGAGTGCACATTAAAGCACATCTGCTGGCTTTGCAGTTTACGTCTGATTTGTGATGAAAATACAAGGTATGAGGGAACTTTTTAGGTTTAAAAACGACACACTCCCACGCTACTGAATTCACACATTATCCAGATATCTCATTTCATCTTAACACACACGCACACACAAACACGCAACACACATGCAGAGAGAGAGAGAGAGAGAGAGAGAGAGCTCCCACGGGCAAGAACACGGTGTGTGGGGAAACGTAGAAATCGAGGAAACGGGTTCGGCGCGCGCACATCGAACATCGGCTGTTATCTCCCTCGGCTAACGCTAAAGGAACCAGATCAGACTTGTAAACACCACAGAGAACAACGTCTCAACAAACACGTCGGGGCTGACAGGATGAAAGACAGATAGCGCTTCGACGAGGCCGTATCAGCGCCAGCAGGCAGCCAGGTGAATTCTGCAAACGTGACAACATCGTGGCAGAACAAGGAGGGACGCAGAGTCGGTTTGCCGATCGGAGTTTCGGTTCAGACGTCGAAGCGTCTATTGGCAGTGAGAGTCCTTCCCCTTAAGACGCTCGCTGAGGTCCAATCTGTGGAGGCTGGCTTATGAATAGTTATTATTATCAAAAGCCTGTTTCTCATTCTGTTACAGAATATGACATTGCAGACGTTAAAAAAACAAAACATTTTTGTTTCTTTCAAACTATTTTTTTTTCTGGTGTCACAAATGCGTCTCTACGATAGATTTTGTGGACAGTTTCCATGCATGAATATTTAGATGAAATACCAAAGTCTTTCTCCATTTATCTACTGCTGAGGCAATTATTTTTCCTATATGCATGTTTATGAAGTGTGATAGGCTGCTTTACATCTTTGGTGCTGCTACACTTCTTTACCACAACAGACCAAAACAATGCGTGCACCATGAATTATGCATTTTGGCACAAGAGGCATTGATCTATCAATCGCCATCGTTTTACGACTTAGACCTCACGGCTTCACGAGAGACAAGACTTGGACAAAGTCACTTCATCTGCAAAAAGCAGCGTTGTGACCATTTTCTTTAGTTTCTTTTTATTAATGTTGTATCCAACTTAAGTTCAACCAATCAAATTCAAACTAAAAAGCATGAATTTGTGGGGTTAAACTGAAAATCCACTCCCATCTCAGCAGATTTCACCAACAAAGCCATTCAAAGCGTCTCGCATGAAATGAAATATTTGAGCTCTCACTCTCCGATGTACGCTCTGGAGTTTCTGAGGATAGAGAGTAATTTTACACGGACTCATAAATTGGGCTACACAATAATGTCTATGTCTAATGTTTGGGTTCGAAGACGTTATGATCTTCACCACCTTGGTTTTTTTCCCAAAAGCAGCCGTGACAAGACGAGGATAACATGCGCGCTCACGCAAGAGCTCCACATCCATGACCTGAAAGCATTCGCTGCCTAATTAGTATCACTCTAAATATCGTCGTAAATGAATTAATATGAGCACGGTGGTCATTATCGGAAAGGGGATAAACTTATTTTTTCTTTTGAATATAATGTAGAGTTGGCTTTATTTTTCCAAGACAAAAACCCAAGAGGGATTTGTTTCTTATTGCTAATATGTCTAAGTGATTCTGCTCACTAGAACCAAATCATTTCCTCCACACAGATTTTGAGCAGCAACTGTGACAGCAGCAATAAACCCACTGTTTGCCTTTACGCTCCCAGGGACCGTGAGTCGGCCATTAACTGCCTTTCAGCCAACTCTTTAGGCCACTTATTTCTTTCCCTGATTTTCTTTTTTTTATTTTATTTTTCTTTCAGACTTTCTGCAATTTTCTCAACGTGCTCCAGTAGATGCAGTCAAGGACTCCTTCCCACTCTTTAAGCTCCTATGTTAAACGTGTCAGTGGCCTTAAAAACGCTTGCATCAAATAGCTACTTTAAAGGAAAAGGGAAAAATAAAGATGACTGATTTAAGTGAATGTGGAGCTATATGATTTTCTTTTCAAAAACTCAGAACCCCTCTCACCCACGCCTCCCCAGAAAGTAATCGACTATATTTATATACAGCTCTGGAAAAAATGAAAAAAAAAGTTTTTCTCTGATTTTACTTTGCATAGGTTTATGTTTGAGTAAAACAAACATTGTTCTTTTATTCTGTGACGTACCGACAACATGTCTCTGAAAGTCCAAGCAACAATTTAGTATTTATTTCCAGAAAATGAGAAATAATGAAAAAGACGCAGCATTTCATTCATATTCATTTAGAAACAACAACACTAATGTTTTAACTCAGGAAGAGATCAGAAATCAATTTTTGGTGGAATAACCATGAGGTTTTCTATAGGATTCTTAATTTTTTTCAATTTAACATACATGTCAACTTAGTTAAATAACAAACTCGTTTTCACTCTCTAAGTAATTTGAATTATTCTTGGCCCAAATAGTAACTTAAATGAATAAAAATGCACCTAATGTACATAGAGAAATCAGCCTCTTGATAACAGGCAATTTTATTTGACTTTCGTTGTACAACATTGATTTTGTGGTTGTTCTTTAAGTACAAATCGTTCAGTGAAGATAAAGGAAACCTCATAATTTGAGCTTCACTCACCATAACAGGAAGTTAACATTTGCTGGAGGCATGAATCAGATGTTCAAGTTGTAAACAGTCCAATAAAAATCTTTCACAGCTGCCCCACAGCTGCTTGCTCAGGATTGTTATAGCAAAACAACAAATGGTCAGATTTGGACGTGATTTGGTGGAGATGAAGAAGAGGAACTGGTTTTGTGAGTATTTACAGACTTATTCTGTTTCCATCCATCCATCCATCCATTGGCAGGACAACAACCGTACACGCACAAGGATTTGCACCACCATATAGTAAATACTAATGTTTTGGAGACGCGTAATAAAAGTTTTAGATTAAATCTGAACAGATGTGAATTTCTGAACGTCAACCGGCTGACCATGGTGGAAAACCATTTATTGTTGTTAAAAGGGAGGTCCATGAGGAAACAAACTACCAGCTATAACACTTAATAAATTGAATTATTTTGTCTAACATCAAAATCTTCGATAGCAAAAAAATGACTAAAAATAAATGTTAGTATCAGTTGTGTTTATGAATATCCACCTCTTCACTCCCCACAATTCACAGAAACAAAGCATGTGTGGGAACGCTCGCACACCAAGTGACTGCAACGCTGCGAAATACGACCCACCTTCATGACACCAACCCAAAATGGTGGCGCCTGTTAATCTCTATAAAGTGACAGAGACGCTGCATGAGGAATCCTCACCTGTGTTTGGAGACTTCCAGTCAGTGTTTGCCTGACCGTTACAGGGCTTCCTAAAATATTCATACCTCTAGAAATTATTTATAGTTTGTATCCCACTGAGATTTCATGAGATTCACCAACAGAAAGCAGTTCATACTTACAGTGGGAAAAGAAAAAAAATAAGACTCTAAAAAGCCTGATGCACATTTGCATCCGGTGCCTCTAAATGGACGCTTTGTAAAACCAATGACAGCTGCAGATCTCCTCCAGTTTCTTTCTTTCTCCACATGTGGGGACTTGACATATTTGATCAGTTTTCTTTGCAAAATAACCCAGGCTTAATCACACTGGATGAGCACCTCTGTGAAATTTTCAAGTCATGCCACAGACTCTCAATTATATTTTTGTCTGGAGCTTCACAACACGAATGTGCATTGTTAAGCGAGTGGAGGCTCTTATGTTTTTCTTCCAACAGTAGCTTTCCTCTTGCCACTCTTGCATAAATAAACTTTGTCTGTGGAGAGAATGACTAACAGTTTTTTTTATTCCAAATCAGACCATTCTCTGCCTTTTTTGGTGGTTGAGTCAGTCAGACTTGGTTTGATTTGGGACCAAAATGGCAACATTTGTTACATTTCCAGCTGGTGCGGATTGCTTTCACGCCGCATTGTGTCGAACGACCCAAAATAATTGAAAAACCCGTTCGCTCCCTCGCCTGTGGTGGCGCTGCATCGAGAATCACTGAAGGAAATGACACAAAAACCTCAGGAGAAGACACTGAGCGCAACTTGCTTCTTCTCGAAATCCAAAACAAAAATGGAGTGGCTTGGAATTTCAGCGGTTGCAGGATTTCTCTTTTGCCATTTGCAACCAAGAACCATTTGTCCATTTAGCGTTAGACTTGTGTGTTTGTTTTGGTTGCATTTACCCAGAATACCCTGCCCCTTAGTCCGCTTCCTGCTTTTGAAGGGGTCTCCGGTCCGCTTAGCGCTCACGTCGTAGGTTTTTAAGCGGACCAGAGTTCACCTTTTTTGTGTCCAATTGCGCATTCACACCTCATCAAACTAACCCGACTTTCCAGGCAAACACTGGATTTTGATTGAAGCGGACGAAACGAGGCAGATCAGGATGCACCCCGACTGTTTTTGACAGAGTTATTGAAGGGTGTCACCGGGTGCAATTTCGGACTTTGTTGTACTTTGGCAGGTTAACCCAGGCCATGGCAGTACATTACAAAGCATATGAAAGCAGTCAGAGAGCACACCGTTTTTGAGAGAATTTATTTAACCGCCGACAAAGTTTGTCAATGCCCACATGGCCGTGCGGGGCTCGGCTCGCTGAAAAGGGACAGAAAGTGCCAATAACTCAATGCTAAATGCCAGTTTATGTGGCGTGATTACCAAGCCCACCATCTGGGACTGACATAACACCAGAAGGCTGTAACGAAGGCAGTTTGAACATAAACGTGCCTGTTGCTAGTGAGGAAGCAAATTAACAAAGTTATTCACAAATCAGAGTGCGCGCTTCTTATTGATCTGGAGAGGACTGCGTGGCAAAGTAGGACACAACATGCTCTGGAGTTTTTTTATTGTATTTTTTTTTCTTTTTGCACACACACACACACACACACACACACACACACACACACACACACACACACACACACACACACACACACACACACCAAGACGGAGAACATTTCCAGCCTTGTTCTGTCTAATGCACACTTGTCACACTTGGGGAGCACTCAGGAGAATAGCGGCAAAGGGGGTGTGATGATGGTAAAGTAGGCTAGCCTTAGTCATTATCAGCTTTCTGTTCACACTGGAGAGCAGCTGGCAACAAAACTCATACATCATTTCCACCTTTGATGGACTGGGAGGCAGAGGAAGATGGGGGAGAGATTCAGCGGGGGAAACGGGCAGAGAGGTTAGAGGAGGAAAAAGTGAGTGGAACGCCGCGAACAAATCAAAGCAGCTCAAAAAGCAGCCGAGCTTGGCCTGTGATAAAAATCACACCTCGGGTTTAAAATAGCGCACGGACGACCTGTCTTCTGCTTTTGTTCACACGGCTGAGGCCATTAGAGAGAGCTGCGAGAAGCAGCATGGACATGTCAGCCTCGCTCATAATATCTCACTAATGCAGCAGAGCCGGCTATTACTGTCCCACAGAAAGGACGGGGTGCGCTGCTGTGCTGCGGATGGGCCCCGTCTTAGCAGCAAAAGGCACTTCCTCTTCGTGTCACTCTCTCAACTCCCCCCCCACACCAGTGACTACTGCACACTGCAAGGTTGCTGAAAGGGTGTAGCAGAATAAAACTCTCGGCTCTGTAATTCTGAATATGTCACTCTCTCTGACCAAGTCGTGTGCAGAAGGCCTTCATTACGGCATCAGGTTGAATTCAAACGATCTTTTCTACCACAGATTGTGCCGCTACGTTCTCAGAAACAAGCATCATTCACAAACAGAAGCTGTTTATTTCAAAATCCGAATACACGTCAAAAGATTTCTAAAAACGAAGGCTCTTTTCTGCCAGCCGAACAGGCGCGTCAACATGCTCGCGTTTCAAAAAGCTGTTTTTATGGTTTGAAAAGCCCTCGATTACCATAGAGCGTGATAATCTGACTGCAATCTTCTAATAGAGTGCAATCTAACATTTGAACTCGGTAACCATTTGAAACGTCTATTCGCTAATAGTTAGAACTTTTAGTTGGGTGTTCAGTATAACTTTGAATGCGTTCTTGTCTGTTTCGTCTTTGAACGAATGCCGTGTTTGGCAGCGTTGACTTAGGTTGACAATCCTGACAATCTTGTCAACTTGGTTAAGATCTTCTATCAGTAGCAACCTTTTTATTTTCCACCATATAATCTGTGTTGCATGGTGCCGTGGTTCCCAGTTCAAATCCCATCCGTTGGTATTTCCCCCACTTTCTGTCTCATTACTTGCAAATAAAGGCCACTGGAGCTAAAAATAAAGAAATACTTTAATCAACAGTTTACTATTCGGTTTTGAAATCCGAGCAAAAATCCTCCAAAACATTTCAAGAGCTAGTGCCACGAAAGGAGCCATCAGTCAGTCGGAGAGTCAAACCTTCCCAGCTGGACAACTTAACAGAGATATTCACCGTCTGCAAATTCATCTGCTTCATCCAAAATTGGCTTCCAGTGACAAAAAGTCTGATTTTATAACCAAGCCAAAAAAAATAAATAAATAAAATAATCCTCTAATCAGAATCATAAGCGACGGTGCAAAAGCTAATTTTCCTTACAGTTAGGTCAGATACTTACGACTCCAAATTAAGCAAAAACCATTGAATATATTACCAATAATATAGCGATTGGCTCTAAAAGTGACAAGTTCCAATTTGTTCATTAAATTTAAACTAATCTATCAATACTGGGTTTATCAATATACATATTATTAGTTTATGCAGTTAGATGTATCTAAAATGAAGGCAAAGACTCTATTCGTTCAGACTGTTTTTGTTGTTTTGATAGATTTGAGACGATCAAATCATAAGCAGCATTCAGTAGCCTTATACGATGCTGCAGGGGACTGGGAGTTTTTGCAGGTGACTTGATGATTTAGAGCCACGCTGGCGGCAGCAGCATAAGCTGGAAACGAAGCAGAATGACAGGTGGTGGGTGTTAATTGGAGCGGCTGCAGTTTAATGCAGGTTTAAAAGTGCAGAAAAAGACCTAAAATTGACAAATTGCTGGGTAAAGGTGGTGTGATCTGACTGAAGGATCGGGGAGGGGGCTATTGGGAGGCGAAGGGGGGAGGGGTGTCATAAAATTTCTAATAAATGTAAAATGAAAGCCATCGTGTGAGAGAGAGATGTGAAGAAAAGAACAGACAGGATGAGAAACCGCACATTTTGAAGACGAGGGTGGACAAGAGACTCTGCTGTAAAAGCACTTGTAGATGAGAGGCGGAGGGGGTTAAGTGGAAATGTATATATAAAAAAGAAGAAGAGGAGAACGCGCACTGCCACATCTTATCTGAGGCAGAGGAGGCACGCTTCTTCTGATGCTGCTGGTGGCTGAAGGCTGCGAGTTAGGGAAGTCATTAAAAAAACGTCTAGCTGGCTAAAGCGCATGCAGTGGTTTTGAAAATAGCTTGAATAAAATTTGCATCCGTTTTGGTGAAAGGGGAGGGGGGTGGAGGGCTGGAGGAGTCCATCGCAGAGGCATTTATACCCGAGAGGGTTTAAGGAAAAAGGCCAGCGAGACGGAGGGGATGATCAAGACGAGCGCACTGTGATTTAGGCATCACCGAGACAGACCGATGAAGGCGGGATAGAGGGATGAAAAGAGTCCTGCAACTGCCATCTAAAGAGGTTTTTCTTTCTTTTTTTTCTCCATCCTTCTAAAGGCGCAGTGGGGGTGAAATTAAGCTGAATGCTGTGAAAGTGTAAGTGATGCCTTCTATCTCAGTACTCATGGGGTTAATAAGAAAATAGAGAGGATTTTATTCTTCCACAGCTCCGGGGCAAGCCTTGCGGAGCGCCGCACGCTGCTGCTGCTGCTTAACTTGCCGTGTACAGAGGTAGGCCATTAGCCATTACCGAGCTCAGTTCACACGCCTTGTGGAGTAGGAGTAAAAATGTGAGGTGTGCCCGAGTGCGTGCGCGTTCGATAATCCATTACCGTGTGAATGAGCGCCCTGAAGCACACAGGCGTGGGCGCAGCCAGGTGCCAACACAGGAGCCAATCTAGTGTCTTTTTGTTGCCTGCAGCCGACTTTAACGGTCCTACAAGAACTGCCAGCGGCAAAAGAGATGAAGAGATAAAAAAAACAAAACATTCCTGATCATAAGATCTTCAGAGGAAGTGTTTTGTTTTTCAATTCTTCATCAATTTTGGAGCTGTGAAGGATGTAAAGCGGTAAAAATGACCCATGCTTGTTTAGATGCTACATGTTTTGTTATTTTTAAACAGTATGTATACATTATAAATATTTCAATACTCACTCCTAACAAATTTCCTCTAAGAATCGATAGGTTGTACATCGGTTTATTTTTCAGTTGTATTGCCCGTTTGGTAAAATCAGGTCCTTGACCTACAAAGGGGCTAGCCTCTCAGCTACTGAGAAAAGATTGCCTGTGTTGAAGTTTGAGACGTTGATGCTACAAAGCTTACCAGAAATTGCCTGCGCTGTGAACAGCCATCCTCCGCTGAGGATCAGGAAATGCTAATTCGATTGAGGCAGCCGTTTTCGTTTATTCTGTATTCGGAAGCGCGACCAACACAGGCTGAGTGGCTTCCATCAATCCCTCCGCTGTCATTGCTAAAAACACAGCCAGATTGCAAATTGGCATCATCGCTCTCAACCTCTTCTGTTCGCCGATTGGCCCAGTTGAAATTCTACCGAAGGAATCGAAGTGAATAGGAGAAATCCCAGACTATGCTGGGAGGTGAGATTTGAATCAAGCAGAAATCTAATTGCCTTTTAGCATCTTAAAAACATCCGTAAAAGTTCCAACTGTCTGATCCATGCTGTGTCTTTTCTTTACTTCAAAAAAAGCTTGAAAGAATAAATATTCTCCATCAATGTTCAAATCAATCCCTGATTTTGAATAAAAAGATAAAGATGTCATTTAAAAAAAAAATTTATTAGCTTACTTAAATTGAATTTTCCTCTTGTCATTGAGGTAGAAAATTCTAACGTGTCAAATCCTCTCAGCAATGTTAAAATGATCTGTTCATAATTATCTGCTGGGTCCCTTCACACCTGCTGGAGACAGAATTAAGACGTTAAACATCAGCCAGACTTCAGATGATCTTTTGAAAAGCTCTTCTGGGGAGTATTAAGAAGCAGTGAGCTCCCCAATATAGATTGAAGAGGTTCCCAGAGGGTTCTGATCATCTACAGCAATTAAGAACCCGAAACTGGGCTGTCCCCGCTTTTTTCCATCAGCCATGGCCATCTTTATGATAATAGCAAACTTATTTCAAAATGCGATGCTGAATCCAGATCCAAATTGGCCAAATAATATTTCGAGGGCAACTTGTGTGGTGCAAACCGTACAGGATGAGCAGAAGAAAGCTTCTTTGAAAAATGAAAAATAGCAGAGAAAAGCCTGTAAGGTGAGTGCTAAGAGCTTAGCTGAGTCATCATTACCTTCATGCTGAGGTCGACTTTCCAAATAAACCGGAGATCCAGCTAGAACAGGCCAACTAGGTCACAGAGAGAGTAACTGGGACCTCCCCCAGTGGAAAGGTGCCCTTAATTAATCATAGGACAATATGCCTTAATCAGACTTCTCAGTGATTTTAAGTATCATTACTAATCAGTAGTAAATTACTTTACATTTGGTTCTATGAGAGGTTCTTGTGTGCTTGAGGCATGTCTATGCCAATACAAAACGGATAAAAATGCACTTTTAAAAAATGTGATCTTACTGGATTTAACAGATAAGTCAAGCTTTCACAAATCAGAAAGTGTGTTTTTCATAATCTGCAATCCATTTTTCTGGTTTGGGGTTGATCATCTTAAAGAGTAGCTAAACCCCAAATCAACACTTTTTTTTGGTTTTGAACTTTCTAAATAGGTTTTTAAGGGTGCACTCTTTGAATTTTAGAGCAAACTTTGACATTTTTGAGTTAAATGCTTTTGGTTCTGCAGTATTTTGAAAGCTATGATGATGTGATGTCTGCAGTGTTGTAGATCTAGTTTGGTGTCCTTCGTGACCTCTTGGATGAGTCAGTGTAATCTTGGAGTATTTTTTGGTAATCAGTGTTTTCTCTGGCTGTGGATAATGGCTCTTTATGAAGTTGGCTGGAGTCTCAAATCTCCCGAAACGGCTTTGTAGACCGTCCAACTATCGTTTTCGTCTGTTTTTGAATAAGTCGTTACTTTTTTAGTAGAGTTGTCACACAGGTTCTTTTTAAGTGATTTCCTAATTCTACAAGTTAATCAGACCTTGGTGTGGCTACTGAAACTGAACCATAAAAATGTGGCTAATCCTGTTAACAATGGGGCATTTATATTTTTTCATAGGATGCCTTACTTTCCCCTTAGGTTAACTTTGTCAGATATTCAAATTTATTTGGTAATCTGAAGCATTTACAGGATCTCTTGACACCAACAGAGCTCATATATAAGTAGGTTTTAAAATTTTATGCATCACTAGTATGGATATATGCCCATAATGCTTTCTGAGCATAATATATATATATGCCCAGAAAGACATCCAATGTATTGCCATTAGTCAAAAGAAAATTCAAACCGATCTGATGTCTGTAAAGCCCATCATTATTTTCAAGTGATCTCAGGAAACTATACCGTACATTTACGAATCTGTAGATACTTCAGTGTTTTAATGTCCAGTGATCTTCATTTTCACTCCCAATGAGTGAAATGAGCAGAGTTTTCATGATTAAAGCAAGAAGCCAAACGTTCCAAAAGGTTTCCTCTCCACAGAGTGACGCGTGTGGCGCCTATGTTGCACTTAAAAAAAGTGACATCCAACTTGAGGTTTTCATTAAAGACGTATACTGCCTAGTCATTTCAAACGCATTACAGCTGCAAAAGATGAAAAGATGATAAATGTCGGCCGCCAGCCAACCTTCAGTACTCGGCGGCTAAAAGGCTCTACACTGGCTGACTTTAAAGCGCTCCGATAAAAACGATAACGCGACACCACAGCAAACTAGCAGGCAAGCTGCGGCTGAATGATTGACTGATGTGGGAGAGGGAAAAAAAGGAAGAGTTTGCAACGGGGTAAAAACTAGCCGGAGTCGTGGCCGACATCTGCCTCCACCTGCGAGGCAGAGAGACGAGAAGAGCCGCAGAAACAAACAACAAGCATTAAAGATTAGGAGGGGAGGGGTGGGAGACAAGTGAAGAAGAGGCGAAGAGAGGCTGAAAGCGAGTAAAAGAGAACTTTAGAAGAAGGAAAAGACAGAAAAAGAGAGGGGGAGGGGGAGGGAAAAGGGAGAGAGAGTGAGATGTGACCAAGAGCTATGTTGTTTCCAGCAGTGATTTTACTGTCTACTGAAGCAGAAAGCACTGAACTTTAGATGAAATATTAATTCAGAGCAAGAGAAACAGAGGGATGGAGAAAATAAATGGATAAAAAGCATGCTAGCATTAGGCACCTCCATTTTAATTAGTTTCTCCTTTCATTTCCATTTCCTCCGTCTCCTATTTGGGTTCTGCACATGTAAAACTTAATTAGGGAATACCAATTACTGGAAATTATTGCCTGTTACCTAATTGTTTGGGTTATCACAGTAATCATTATTACTCTCTTGTACCTCAACCAAGCATTAACACTAGATGAAGTAAGTCAGGATTTTTTTTTTTTGAAAATCAAATGGCTTAGTTTGTTTTTTTTTTCTTCCTTCCTCCTGGAATTTGTCGGCTCAGAACCAGCAGTCGGGATTAATTAACACGGAGCATTTTTCAAGCCCGGATGGCAGACGACGCGCGGACACGGATACACCTAAATGAGAACAAAGGCTTTCAAACAAAAACAGCAATTTGTCAGTTTTGAGAGAGGAACCAGAATCAGATTTCTACATCGCTTGAGCTAAATACACACAAAAAACACACGCTTGTTTGGGCAAAGTGATTTACAGTCAATGCATGCAGAGGCCTCAGAGAGACGAACAGTAGATATTTACCAAGGACCAGAAGATCTGTGAGCCACACTGAAGAAATGGTGAGACGTTTATGCACAGGCATGAATATTTTAATTTGGG
The DNA here is from genome assembly GCA_903067075.1 of Micropoecilia bifurca. Classification (NCBI taxonomy): domain Eukaryota; kingdom Metazoa; phylum Chordata; class Actinopteri; order Cyprinodontiformes; family Poeciliidae; genus Micropoecilia; species Micropoecilia bifurca. The sequence continues at coordinate 476 of CAEGAF010141354.1, read as the reverse complement.
GGTTATAACAAGATTTGAACTGGCCTTTTTTCCCACCTCCCAAGTTGGAATGATTATAGAGCAAGCGCTTATGCAGAAACTTTGCACTTTTTATAAGAATCAACATAATCTTGTTTTAGTTCTTGTTGGATAGAACTGGAAAAGCTACTTTTATTAGTTGCTTTCATGGCACAGATCCTGCTTTTAGGTTTATTCAACAGATTCCCAGCAGTGTTGAAGCCTTTCTAAAAGCATCATCTTAACCTACTTCATCTGTTCTGAAGTCAGTTTTGAGGTGCATTTGCATTTTTACTAAACTGTTTTCAAGTTTTCAACCATTGGAGACCAAAACTAAAAAAAGAAAAGAAATCACACCAATAGTGAAAAGTAGGGATGTGCCGATCAGGTTTTTTCCTGCCAATACCGATACCGATCACCCCTGAGGGCCGATCGCCGATTCCGATCCCCGATACCGATCACATAATTATTATTTATTT